>JADBJO010005193.1:94360-101860 GCA_016801955.1 Conus betulinus
GTAAAACTAAAAAATAACTGTATGATCGCTGTTCAGTGTGTCTTCAAGGGTTTTTCAGTCACAGATGACTGTTAAAGATTGAAGTTAGAACTACAACGCTTGCCTTGTGTCTGGAATTATCGAGATGACGTGTTGTTGAAAGAAAGGGAGAAGAGACAAATAATGACGTAACATTTGCACCAAAGCTTCCCCAATTCCACAGAATGGGAAAGAGACGACTTCAACAGAAAATTTCTTTGTCTTCACTGAAAGCTCCTCGCTGACTCAGTTCAAAGGCTTCTGGTATCGATTTGTGCACTTCGTGATCACTTCAAGATCAAGTGGAGAGTATCATCGGGGTAGACTGGTCTGATTCGTACTGAGCAGCCAACTCTTTCCATTATAATTATTACTGACTCCGTATTCAAGAGGAGTTAAGCAATGCCAAGAACTGACTAATTGCTTGCCCATTTTGATGGATCGGTATGGCTTGATCGGAGACCATTCAAGTGCTCATTTTTTTTCTGTTTGTTAAACACACTTGAATATATCCCGTCAAGGTGACAAATTGTCACTAATCTTAAGAGCAGACGTTTAACCCCAGATATATGCATGTATGTATGTATGTATGTTTGTATATACGTGGGTAGGTTAGTACGTACGCACGCACGTATGTATGTATGTATGTATGTATGTATGTATGTATGTATGTATGTATGTGTGTATGTATGCATGTATGTGTGTATGTAAGATAATGTTGCTTATAGCCCAGCCGATCGTGAAGGGCTGATGTATGTATGTATAAATGTATGGTATGTTTGTATGTATATATATATGTATGTATGTATATATATGTATGTATGTATGTATGTGTGTGTGTGTGTACGTATGTATGTTTGTATGCATGCATCAACTGTCGAGCCAGTCAGCCCGGAGGAATCCTGCACCACCCTTTGAAGTCTGCGCTGTTCATATTGGATACAAGCACACGGAATTCCATTGAAACGTCGAAGGACATAACTTCTTCCTGGCAGGTGCCATCCTGTGACTACCGGATGCGACACAACAGAACCTCCATGGAAGTGCCCCATGGGTATACTAGCCTGTAAGACTGCAGAGCCCATTGGCAAAAGACTTTACCACAGAGCGAACTGCTGCGCGCATCTTGCAGCCCCACTTGTTGCCATTAAGAGGTCAAGGTGTATAAGTGCTCCTTGGAAGATGTCACTGCGATCCTGAGCGAAAACAGACAAAAGTATCGTCATCAGCAAAACAAAAAAACAAGCAAAAAATCCCGCAACAACAACAACAACAACAAAAACAAAACAAAACAAAACAAAACAAAACAAAACAAAAACAAACAAAAGCAAGCAAACAAACAAAAAAAAACAAAACAAAACAAAAACAAAAAAACAAACAAACAAAAACAAAAAAAACCCAGAGGCGATTCTTAAACAGATGGTTGTCATTCTCAGGATAATAGCCGTTTTCCATCTTTTCGCTATTTTCCATGAAAATTGCTGTCATCCCGTTTCGACACTAATACGCATAAAGTCATCTGTAGAGCGACACTGGTATCTGCGCCAGTTAGGATGCTTGTTTAAGGTACACATAACAGAAGCGCTGGATCTTTATGTCTTATTCATATTTCAGTCCCGACGATACCATTGAATATAGTATTTTCAATGTCAGCAGTGTTTTGAACGTATCTTCACAGAACCATGGTAGTCTTTTGACTTACTGTGGTAGATTGTGGTGTTAAGACAAGGAGACACCAGTTAGACAACAAATAAGACGTCCTTCACTAAACTGCTTGTGAGTCTGAGTCCAGTGCCAGAGAAGGTAACAGCCATGCAAGATGCCTCGCCCAGCAAAATTTAAACAGCTGCAAATGTATCTAGGGATGGTCAACTAATAGCCACTCCCTGTTTCTGCCAAATCTTACAACAGTGTTGTCGCCCGTCTGTGCACTACTGAAGAAGGGGAAGAAGTCGTCGTGGACTGATGTGCAAGAGCGCGAGCGTGGACTGATTCGAAGAAGCTGCTGCGGTCGCCTTAGCTGTTTGTTCTCTTCGACTTAACCAAAACCTTGCGCTTTCTTGTGATGCACCTAACTGTTGAGTTGGTGTGATCTCACAGAAGATGGAGAATGGTCACGGTCGACCTGTGGCATTTGCTTTTCTTACCATGAACAGTTTTTGGTCAGTGCCGAAAAGAACTACAGTCGGTCGGAAAAAAAGTGGCTTTGGTTATCATTTTTGTGGGTCAATGGTTATCATTTTTGTGGGTCAAGGTTATCATTTTTTGTGGGTCAAGAAATTCGACCATTGTCTGTATGGACACAAGTTTGAGATTCACACAGATCATAAACCGTCCGTGGGACTATTCAAAGAAAACTAGCCGCTGCTGGCATCCAGACATGGGCTTTGACTTTGGCTGCGTATGAGTACACCATCACTTACAAGGAAGGCAAGACACACAGCAATGCTGATGGTCTCAGCAGACGACCCCTTGACACCACCAATGACAGATATTCAGAGCATTTTGCTTATGGAGCAAGTTGAGATGATACCCGTCACTGTCACGCAGATTCAGCAGTGGACCACTTAAGATCCAGTATCGTCTTGTGTCAAAGATTATACACTGAAAGGCAGGGCAGGCTTAACAGTGACAGTGACAGGGGTCTTCAGCCTTACGTGACCCGACCCAGTGAACTGAGCATTGCAGATCGCTGTGTGCTATGGGGCACATAGGTGGTGTTTCTGCAGAGAAATGCCCCTGAAGGGAATCGAACTGACAACGTCCTGGACAGCAAGCCTGCGACACTCATCAGTACACATACACCACTGACTGATTCTGTTCACGAGATTCATGTCAGCAAGGCATGGACTGATTCGGCCAGTCTGTTCAATCCATGTCAACGTGGTATGGACTGATTCTGTCCGTGGTATTCACGTCACTGTGGTACGAACTGTTTCAGCCTGTCTGTGTGTACCACGTCAACCTGGTATGGACTGATTCTGTTTTTGTGGATCCATATCAGCAAGGAATGGACTGATTCCGCCTGCAGGTACGATTCATATCAATCGGATGTGGACTGATTCTGCCTGTCTGTAGGATTCATATCAACCGGATGTGGGCTGATTTGCCTGCCTGTAGGATTCATATCAACCGGATGTGGACTGATTCTGCCTGCCTGTAGGATTCGTCTTAATCGAATGTGGACTGATTCTCTCTGTGTGTGTGATTCACGTCAGCTAGCCATGGACTGATTCTGCGGCTGTAAGATTTATGACGACGACGTGTAGAATGATTCTGCCTCTCTGTGGCATTCACGTCATCGAGCTATGGAATCATTCTGCCTGTCAGTGTGAGCCATGTCAACAGGGTATAAACTGATTCTCCCTGTGTGTGTGTGTGTGTGTGTGTGTGTGTGTGTGTGTGTGTGTGTGTGTGTGTGTGTGTGTGTGTGTGTGTGTGTGTGTGTGTGTGTGTGTGTGTGTGTGTGTGTGTGTGTGTGTGTGTGTGTGTGTGTGTGTGTGTGTGTGTGTGTTAGTGTATGTGTGATTCATGTCAGCTAGCTAGGGACTGATTCTGCACGGATGTAAGATTTATGTCGACGAGGTATGAATGATTCTGCCTCTCTGTAGCATTCACGTCATCGAGCTATGGAATCATTCTGCCTGTCTGTGTGAGCCAGTCAACCAGGTATAAACTGATTCTCCCTGTGTGTGTGTGTGTGTGTGTGTGTGTGTGTGTGTGTGTGTGTGTGTGTGTGTGTGTGTGTGTGTGTGATTCATGTCGGCTAGCTATGGACTGATTCTGCACGTCTGTAAGATTTATGTCGACAAGGAATAGGATGATTCTGCCTCTCTGTAACATTCACGTCATCGAGCTATGGAATGATTCTGCCTGTCTTCGTAAGCCATGTCAGCAAGGTGTGGATAAATTCTGGCTGTCTGTAGGATTTGTATTGATAAGGGATGGACTGATTCTGCCTGTCGCTGTAATCCATATCAGTCTGGTATGGATTAATTGTGTCTGTGTGTTCGACATCAGCCAATTATGGAGTGGTTCTGCCCGTCTGTGTGATCAATATCAGCCAAGTATGGAGTGATTCTGCCCCCGTCTGTGTTATGCCGAAATCAGCCAAGCATAGAGTGATTTCAGCCTGCCTGTATGATCGATATCAGCCAGGTATGGAGTGATTCTGCCCGTCTGTGTGATCCGTGTCTGCCCATTGTCGGCTATCATATAATGACGACAGCGAGCTGGCCACGGGCCCACAGATTTCCTAGGATGACATCACAAGAGTGACCACTGACTGCTGTCACACATGCAAGAAAGTCAGACATTGAGGAAAGATGTAATCATCATATATGTACGACAGGCGAAAATCTGAAGGTTCTTTCTTTCTGGCTTTCTTTCTTTTTCTATCTATCTATTTGTCTCTCTCTCTCTATCCATATGATTGTCTGTCTATCTATCAATCAATCAATCAATCAATCAATCAAACTATCTATCTATCTATCTATCTATCTATCTATCTATTAGTGTGTGTCTATGTGTCTATCTATCTATCTGTCTGTCTATCTGTCTGTCTGTTTGTTAGTCTGTTTATCAATCAATCTATCTATCTATCTATCTATCTATCTATCTATCTATCTATCTATCTATCTATTAGTGTGTCTATCTATCTATCTATCTATCTATCTATCTATCTATCTATCTATCTATCTATCTATCTATCTATCTATCTATCTATCTGTCTGTTTATTAGTCTGAATATATCTGTCTGTATGTCTGTCTATCTATGTATATCTATATATCTATCTATCTTTCTACCAATCTGTCTATCTATCTATCTATCTATCTATCTATCTATCTATCTATCTATCTATCTATCTATCTATCTGTCTATCTATCTATGTGTCTGTCTGTCTGTCTATCTTTTTCCTCTTTTTTGTCTTTTTTTTGTGTAGTCTCATCTACTGAAAAGCTCGAGATGCATTACTCCCTCTCCCTTCATCCCGACCTCAGCATATCCAGTTCAACCCAGCTTGTCATGTCACAAAATGAATGCCCTTCTAACAAACAAGTTTTCATCATCTTGTTTTTTTTTCTCGTTGCCATACTAGGTAGTAAACAGCATGAAATATCAAAACAAAAGATTAGCAGATATACCTCGCTTAAATGTTCATTAATTCTATCATCCAAAACTGTGTCTGAGCCGAGGATGAAAATTAGCACAAAACACGACTGGCTTTTCTCCTTTCCTGGCTGCCGACATGAGATTTATACGCCTCTACCTTGTAGAAACGGACTACGGAACAATAATTCGTGGATTATTTCAGTTGTATTTGTCACAGGAATGGAACCATTGGCAAACTTTAAATCGGAAATTTCGAGTTTCTTAAAATCTAGCTAAAATCTCTATCGAATCTCTGTCTCTGTTGTATGTTGCCTCACCTCTGCGTTGTCACACCTCCATATTCCAACGTCTCAATGTGTTCACATTATTATGTGAGCACAGTTAGTTTAAACACATAGATGTGTGAACACAGTAGTCTGGGAAGAGACAGAGAGAGAGAGAGAGAGAGAGAGAGAGAGAGAGAGAGAGAGAGAGAGAGAGAGAGACAGACAGACAGACAGACAGACAGACAGACAGACAGACAGACAGACAGAAATGGTTCTCAGACAGACAGACAGACAGACAGAAATGGTTCTATGTTCCCACAATTGTTCGCTCTCTCTCTCTCTCTCTCTCTCTCTCTCTCTCTCTCTCTCTCTCTCTCACACACACACACACACACACACACACACACACACACACACACACACACACACACACACACACACACACACACACACACACACACACAAATCGTCTTTTGCCCGTCGTTCGACTAGCTGTAATCCACAATACCTAAATGACTGTGAGAATGGCAACCAAAGTCGAGGGTCACTGCCCCAATATTGAAATTTACGTGTGATTGTATCTTTTGAAAAGCTCTGCCATTTGACTTTGTTTCACAGACATAAGACGAAGAACAGCAATACTAGGGGAAATATGAATAGCGGTATGGCCTTCTGTCGATTAGTACTGCTTCATCTTCAAAGCTCCCGGGCTATTGAGGCATCACTGATATAAAAACTATCCTTCTTTCATCTCTTTGTTTGTTTGTTTGTTAGTTTTTTTTTAAACATGAAATTCAGCCTTTGATGGAGTAACAATTCAGTTTTTATGTATTTGAACATATGTATGTTAATGAGAAGTTTTGTGAGTTTTAGTGGCAGGTCATGCTTAGTTGCTAGTCACACTTAGTCCCTTGGCGGGGCAAGGGCCGGGTGAAAACAACAACAACAACAACAACGTACATTTGCTTGTCTGTGTAACCCTTGGAAATAAAGATTATAAATCAAGCAATCCATCCCTAACCAGGCTGATAGACCACAGCCGATGTTTATAGAATGTAGTAGGCATCGCCTTGGTCTTGAACACGTTGTAGTTGAACTCTGAAAAATCGAAGGCTTCTCGAACTCCTGTTCTTTGATAGTGGATATGAGTGGAGAGAGAGGTGATTGGAGTTTGGTTCTTATCTGAGTAAAGGTCGACTCTAGTAACAATGTCATAGTCTTTAACGACACGAGAGATCTAGTTGCAAAGTGAGGCGACTGGAGGCTGAAATCTTAACATTGAAAAAAAAAAATTGATAAAGCTCTGCAAAAAAAGTAGACAAACGGATCACAAGACAACACAACGCATTTTGACCTCTTAGGTCAACTCAGGGACAACGAAAATGAACGAGCAATCTCTTATCTTCATCCAATCCGGCGCAAAATACGCGTTGAATTGGATGAATGGAGATAAGTGATTCAACGCTTATCTTGCGCCGAATTGAAAGAAAAAAAGTGATTGTTTGTTTGTTCATTTTCGTTGTCCTGGGTGTTGTGTATCTTGCCTAAAGAAGGCCTAAGAGTCGAAACGCGTCGTGTTATGTCTTGTGATTCGTTTGTCTACTTTTTTTTATGGCGAGGCTTTATCAATAATTTTTCGAATTTGTTCACACAAGAAGATGGACAGATCAATACTCAAAGACTATTAGTACGGTGCCAAAACGTGCCCCCAAACACCTTCCCTGTCAGAATTCGCTGTCCCTCATCACTCTCCCATTCTCTAGGGTATTCACAGATCATCACATCGAAAGTGTAAGGTTTCTGCTGAAGTATCTGTCCCTTGATTCAGTTGGTTTTTCTTCCGTCTCACTCTGGGTGTATTTTTTTCCCAGCAGATTTGTGTAGAACATTTCATATCCCATGTCACTTTCATTTTGTAGTCATTTAGTCCAGCAATTTCCTCTTATTTCGGCCACGTCTCTCTCTCTCTCTCTCTCTCTCTCTCAAAAAAAAAAAAAAAAAAAAAAAAAAAAAAAAAAAAAAAAAAAAAAAAAAAAAAAAAAAAAAAAAAAAGAAAAAAAAGTTAGCAATTCGTGGTTTGATTTGAGCTATCTGTCACACTAG
>JADBJO010005193.1:106860-121860 GCA_016801955.1 Conus betulinus
TTTAAAGATAAATACCAACTGAACTATGTGACACACTTTTGCAAACTGTGTAAAGATAAAACCAGTCATTTAATACTCTAGATTGAGACAAGGAACCAGATCCATCAGATGAAGTATCGTCACTAGTTTTGCTAATAAAATCCTTTGCTCATGGACAGTGAATTAATATATGTTCAACTCCAATTTTTTTCTCCACACATACATGTAACATTTTTGCTGAATTTTGTTCGAGGTGAATTCAAACGCATTCTGTGCATTAAGCTTTGTATTTCTCTAGGTATGGAGGAAAGGACGGGTCTTAATGAGGCCAATAGATTTTTTCCATGTGTGTGTGTGTGTGCGTGCGTGCGTGCGTGCGTGCGTGCGTGCGTGCGTGCGTGCGTGCGTGCGTGTGTGTGTGTGTGTGTGTGTGTGTGTGTGTGTGTGTGTGTGTGTGTGTGTGAGTGAGAGAGAGCGCGAGTTTGACTGTTTGGGTGACTACTCATGTGCTTATTTTCAAAGTTTGTAAACTTTGTTCAATAGCTGAAGAAATGGTAATCAAAAGAAATAAAAATGCATGTTTTCTCATTAACTTTATCCGGCTGACATTTCATTTTGAAGTATTCCATTAACAATCTTCGTCCCGGCTGAACATGACTAATTCTCGAGTTCAGAGCTATTTATTTTCAAAAGTTTGTAAACTTTGTTCAATAACTGAAGAAATGGTAATCAAAAGAAATAAAAATGCATGTTTCTCATTAACTTTATCCGGCTGACATTTCATTTAAGTATTCCATTAACAATCTTCGTCCGGCTGAACATGACTAATTTTCGAGTTCAGAGCTATTTCACACAGGAATCTCAATACAAAAAGCACGAACCAGTCTACTGAAACGGATTGTACAGGATCATTGATAACAAAGTCAGCTGTAAACAGTAAAGAAACACTTTTCGTAAACTGAAAAAAAAAAATCTTTTTATTGAATGTTTCCCTTGCGAGAAAATATGACATCTTACTCCCTCGGTATTTAGAATTTGCAAAAGAATAAGTTGTATAGCCACAATTCTTTCTGCTTCTTATTGCAGAAGACTCAGTTTCAGTTTCATCAAGGAGGTGTCACTGCGTGCGGACTAGCCCATGTGCACTACACCACATCTGTCACACGCTTTGAGACCACACTGCGCACCGTTTAGAGCTGATGCATACATTAATTACTGAGCAAGGTGAGAGAAATGACGAACAGTCTCATGGCTACGACTTGCATGTCTGACCTGGGGGCATCAACCGAACGCACCAGTCAGACATTGTTTGTGCTGTTATCATTATTGTGTCTATGTGTGGCGAGTGTGCGTGTATATGTATTTTGTGTGTGCGTGGGTTGGTGGCACGGGCCTATATACATACACAACATAATATGACTAAACACAATCTTGCACGATGTAACACAACGTACTACCACACGATCGAAAACGACACAACTACATAACACGGACCATACCATACTATCACAAGAATGTAACGCACTAGAACAAAACGAAACACAACTAAACATAAGTTTGCACACAGCATAACGTCACACCATGTGTGATATAATACAACAGAACACGACTTAACGATACACGACACAGCACAACAGAACACCAGAGAGCATAGCACGAATCGACTCGACACAACACAACACTACTCTATACACGTACACTGCATGTTCTATAGCCCACTACAGCACAACATATAATTCAGCTACATTTAACTGTCTTTCTGGGTGTCTGTCCTTTCGTCCGTCCGTCTGTCTCTCTAAAACAAACAGAAAGGAAAAGATACAAGGAAGAAAAGAAAGAAGATAAAAAGCAAGAAACAAGAAACAAGAAAAAAAAAAGGAATGAAACAACAACAACAACAACAAAAGTAGCAACAGCAGGGAAGAAAGCGGTAGGAAGTGAAAAGAAAAAGTAAATACTTGAAAATTTGACTTGTGATTGACGCTTAGTATTGAAATAGTTACAGATGGATGGTCGGGTCTGTCAATTATGACGATGATGATAACGGTGATGGTGATGATGATGATGATTTTTTTTTCATTTTGTTTTCTGCGTGTACAGATGTAGATTGTTACCTGAAATTAGAAATTGCTCATGGTTAAAAAGTATTCGTGTAAGTGGGCGCGCGCGCATGCGCTCGCGCGTGTGTATGGATGTGCGTGAGTGTTTTTCCTTTACTCGTAATTTGTACGCTGCTACTTTGTAAATTGTTCCCCTTGGCACTATGGCTGTGAGAAACCAATGCCAATAAGAATGTGTCAGTCTCTCTCTGGCATCTCTCTCTCTCTCTCTCTCTCTCTCTCTCTCTCTCTCTCTCTCTCTCTCTCTCTCTCTCTCTCTCCCCCCCCCCCCCCCCCCCCAACTTTCGCATGTTGGATGTGTTTTCCTTATTATGTATTTGAAGATAAGGTAAGGTAAAGTAATATTGCTTATAGCCCAGCCGACCACAAAAGGCCATATCGGGGCTGTCACCACGTCAAAATCAAATCACAAGTCAATCATTCACACAATTCTTTAACATACATCTTCTAAAAAAACCCATCCGAAATTTTGTTAAAAAATCTTTCCTCTTTACAATCTCAGATCCGTATTTGAAGATAGTTTAGAAAAGCAGGCGAAATCGTCACCTAAAGAACTCTTAAATCGGCGTCCACAATGGTGGCATTAGATGTACGTCTGTCACTGCTTCAGTGTTGACAGTTTTATCAACAATGCGTTGGTCTACATGCCATCGATCATATGCAAAATGTGATGTTAACAAGTCTGGACACGTCATGCATCAACAAAGATATGAAAAAAAAAACCCAACTCCGAGGCGATTACTGAGTTAAATCGAGCCATGTTCTGGTTTTGATATTCTCGGCTTTAAGAATGATGGAGAGCCTAAACCGTATCAAAAGAGATCTTTGGTGGGATCAATATGAACCCTTTTTTCAAATCTACATGATGGTAGAAAGTTTGGTTATCCCACTGTGTGCATGTTTGGAATATTTGGAAATATTATGATGTTTCTCATCATGCTTCGTCTTCCGGCCTCCACTTCTAGTGTATTCTTCCAAGTTCTTGCATTCTCCGACATGACGATATTGGTAGTAGATCCGTTAAGCGTCTTTCTCCACTTGCATTTCAATGTCCCATACTTCAGCGTACTTGGTTCCTGGCAGTGTAAAGTGTACAAGATGACGGTGTACATGATGCCAGCTCTGTCTTCATGCACGCTTGTAGCACTCACCATGCTAAGAGCAGCTTCTGTGTTGTGGCCACTTGGTTTCAGTGCTGTGTGGACGAAGAGAAAGTCGCAAATTTCTGCTTGTATACTAATCGTTGTTATCTGTCTGATCTACATTCACCTTCTCTACGGAAGCGATATAGGAACTTGTACTTCCATATGCTGTTATGATTCTGTATCACAAATGTACCAGTTGTTTACTGAAATTATGTGGCCTTGGATAGACATGATAATATGTTCTTTCCTGCCTTTCGTCTTATTGGGAGCCAGTAACAGCGTTCTTCTCTGGACACTGGTGAAATCTCTCAGAGCGAACGCGCGTCTTCCTGTACAACAGTGCACCCAGGATTCCAGACGACAGAAAGTAACTTCACTGACTGTCTGCTTGATTGCCATAATGCTGCTTCTTTTTTCCTCCTGACAACGCCGCTGGCAGTATATCTGGTCATATATCCCTACGTAGATATGTCAGACCCGATCCAGGCTGGACAGTCTACAGTTTGCCGGGTAGCCTGCCACATGCTAATGTACCTCAACAGTGCCGTTAACTTCTACTTGTATATTTCTCACCGGTAGCAAGTTCAGAGCAGAGTTTGGCAACATGATGTGCCAGTTCTTCGGCCTCTTCTGTAAGATATAAACGGCTAGTGGCACGGATGTGCCCTACTCATAACAACGGTGACCACCAAAGCTGATACTGCAGCCAACACGTTTACTATGTTGCCGGGGCTGCCATAGAAGACGATTTTTATCAGGCCGCCAGGATCGCTTACAGGAGGATTCTACTCTCAGTGGAACTAATGCCGTCCACTGGAGTGTTTATGCCAGACAGTTTTCAAAACAAGAAACGCACCAGTTACTTTTTTTTTTTTTTTTTGAATTCTATGCTTACCTTAAAGTTAAAATAAAACCGCACAGTGTGCGTATAACTGAGTGATTGACTGTCCATTTCGATGAAGGTATAAAAAAAGAACCGATCTTTGAAATAATTGATAATAAAATAATCAGTCAATATTGCAAAAGAAAACGTCAGTTTTACAGAGTCCAGAGTTCATTTGATGATAAAATTGTTTCCTGAGTTAGCATCGTATTGGGAACGGTAATATGATCCCTTTCAAAAACTGCGTTTTTTTTTTTTAACAGTCATTGAAACAAGAGTCTATGCCTTGCGTGCAGTTGAAGACAACATTGGTCATTTCGTGGTGACAGACACTGTCATTTCGTCGTGGTGACTGACACTGTCATTTTGTGGTGACAGACACTGTCATTGCGTGGTGACAGACACTGTCATTGCGTGTGGTGACGGACACTGTCGTTTTGTGATGACAGACACTGTCATTGTGTGGTGACAGACACTGTCATTTTGTGGTGACAGACACTGTCATTGCGTGGTGACAGACACTCTCTCATTTCGTGGTGACAGACACTGTCATTACGTGGTGACAGACACTGTTACTTTGTGGTGACAGACACTGTCATTTTGTGGTGACAGACACTGTCATTGCTTGGTGACAGACACACTATCATTTAGTGGTGGCAGACACTGTCATTTTGTAGTGACAGACACTGTCATTGCGTGGTGACAGGCACTTTTTGTGTCACTGACATTGCGTGGTGACAGGCACTGTCTTTTTGTGGTGAGAGACACTGACATTTTGTTTGCGTGGTGACAGAAATTGTCATTTCATGGTGATAGACACTATCATTTGGTGTGGTGGCAGACATTGTCATTTCGTGGTTACAGACACTGTCATTTTGTTGTGATAAATCAACGTCATTCCTTTAAAATCACACGACTGGAATTTTAACAGAATCTATTGGTTGTAGGTTCTGAACTCACTGCTCGCAAGATATAAGGTGAAAAGTACGTGCCTGTATGTGTCCTGTCTCATAAGGGTCAAAGTCACGGTTTTCTCTTACTTTTTTTTTTTTTTAACCAGAACATATATTCATCTATATATATAAAGTCTGAAACCGTTTCTCTTTAGTGACCAACTTCGAATCAGGGAATGTAAATAAAAAAAGTAACAAAACAACAACAACAATAACAACAACATCTACTACTACTACAACTACTACTACAAAAGCTGCTGTTGCTGCTGAAGTTGTTCCTCTTGCTGCAGCTGCTACTATTACTAATGAAGAAAGAAGCTGAATAAGGTGAAAAAAAACAAACAAACAAACAAATAAACAACAAAACAAAACAAAGCAAAACAAACAAAACATTACAAAAAAAAAAAACAACAACAAAAAAAGGTGAAGAACACAAAAGAGGAGAAAGATGCCTCGCTGCTCGCTGTCTCTCTCTCTCTCTCTCTCTCTCTCTCTCTCTCTCTCTCTCTCTCTCTCTCTCTCTCTCTGTGCGCACGCGAGTGTGTGCGTGTGCATGCGTTCCCTTTGTGTGCGCGCATTGTGTGTGTGTGTGTGTGTGTGTGTGTGTGTGTGTGTGTGTGTGTGTGTGTGTGTGTGTGTGTGTGCTAACGTCTATCCACATAGTGATATTAGACGGGGGAGGGGAGGGGAGGGAGGGGATCGGGGGGAGGAGGAGGGGAGGGGGACCGTATTGTGTGTGTATGTGTTTAGGTCTTTGATAAGGAGGAAAAAAAAAGGTCAGAAAAATGAGCATTAACAACAATTACAATCAACTAGTCTATACAATGTCCTACAGGACTATGAAGTAAACATTTCGCAATATTAAACAAACAAGTAGCATTTTTGAAAACTCCTTCAATACAATTTTCAGAAATCACTGGTAAGATAGGTCTTAACCTCTGACATTAAAAAATGATGTGCTTGCTAGATATTTGTTCGCCACATAAACATCTAACATTTTTGCTGTATTTTGTGATGAACGCATTAAGTTTTATCCTGTAAGATAGCGAACTAATCTGTCTGAAGTGTGTGTGTGTGTGTGTGTGTGTGTGTGTGTGTGTGTGTGTGTGTGTGTGTGTGTGTGTGTGTGTGTGTGTGTGTGTTCGTGTGTGTGTGCGTGCCTGTGTGCATGTGTGTGTGTGTGTGAGTGTGTGTGTGTGTGTGTGTGTGTGTGTGTGTGTGTGTGTGTGTGTGTGTGTGTGTGTGTGTGTGTGTGTGTTTATGCGTGTGTGTGCGCGTGTGTGCTTTTGTCTTTGTGTGTTTTTTTTCTCTCTCTGTCTCTCTCTCTCTGTCTCTGTGTGTGTGTGTGTGTGTGTGTGTGTGTGTGTGTGTGTGTGTGTGTGTGTGTGTGTGTGTGTGTGTGTGTGTGTGTGCGCGCGCGCGCGCGTGCGTGCAGTTGTGCGTGTGCGTGTGTGTGCCTCACGCTTGACCAACTTAACCACATTGAACAAATTTGAATAGAGAGTTCATTTTGAAATAATGTCCAAAATATTGCACTATTTTCAGAAGTTACCCCTCATTCTTACATCACATGCTCGTACCCATCAACAGTATGATTCGACACTATTTAAAGAAAAAGTAGGGCAAAGTCCACCTGGACTCGTAATGATATTTTTTCTTTTTTTTTTTTCGTTCGTTCTTTATCTCCTTCTTCCTTCCTTCTTCCTTCATGTATTCATTCATTCACTCACTGATTTTTTTTCTTTCTTTGTGCCCTTCCTTCTTTTTTTGTTTGCTTAACACCAAACTGGCATCAAAACAATGCCATCACATTTTTTTCTCGCTGTCAAAAGACGCCTAGGTCTGCACAAATTGCCAGCTAAATGTTCAGACGGATTCAAATGACACATCATCCAAGCAAATGTCGCTGGCGAATTCTCCATTCAAAAAGACAATTTAATCACTTGAAATTAATCAAGTATCCACGTGAAGTCTGTTCTCACAAAAAAAAGGAGCGTGACACATTCGAGCGAAGAGCTCATCCAAGTGAGGAATGGATTCACAGTCAATTATAGTAACAGTCAAAGCAAACGCGCACTAGACTCTCCAGTCTGGATACAAAGACAACAGGCGAACAGCAAAAAAAAAAAAAAAAAAAAAAAAAAAAAAAAAAAAAAAAAAAAAAAAAAAAAAAAAAAAAAAAGAAAAAAAAAAGGAGATACAAATGGATCAACAACTCCAATATTCAACATCCGCTGAACTTCTTTTTTCACAGCTTGTCGAGTTGAAATAGGGAAAGGGTGGTTTAGCTCTGATGGACACATCAGAAGTCAAAATAACGCATATCAAGTTATGGTTAATGAAGTTTGAAATACTTGTAGCCTGTTGGCCATAGGGTAGTAACTGTCACAGGTCCACTGTGTCTAGGACATGGTATAATTAAAGGCGAAAGCCACCCCTCTCCTTTATCGCCTTTAACCTTCCCTAAACTGAATCAGGCACCTGTCTACTGTTGGATGGACAGAGAAGGTTTCCATGCTAAAAAAAAAAATCCCGACTCCAGAATGGTTGGAACTGACGAGCATCAGCTCTGCAGAGAAATGCTCTAGTCCTCTGACTACAGGCCCGGCAACATCAGGTATGTTTTGTGAAAGCGTCTGAACAATCTTGTACGACAGTGTACAAGTGTATAACGTTGGTCAGTGTCATTCAGAGGGTCTCTTCTGACATCTTTGTAGGTTTCATCTGTCAGTGGTGGTAACTTGAGGTTTGTGGTAACTTGAGGTTTGTCAGCAGTCATCACCGGTTTTCTTTTGACAAGACAGACAAGAACAGAGCAGGTAAGACGGCGCTGCGTTGTTGACTGTGACTGTTAATGTCAGTTATTAACCTTACCTTACCTTACCTTACCTTACCTTACCTTACCTTACCTTACCTTACCTTACCTTACCTTACCTTACCTTACCTTACCTTACCTTACCCTAGAGAACACTCTTAATACAGTTTAGTGAAATGATATTTTTCCATGATGTACGAAAAGTATCCTCAAATAAACAACTGTCACTCTCATCCTCAGCGTCACTGACTAAGACACAGGTAGGTAAACGTTAATGCTAAAGTTTCAACATACTGATACAAAACACTTGACACAGACCATCTGTATCAATCTTATCGTAAACAAGACTCACTTTCTCAAGAACTGTAAATGGTCGTTTCCACTTAAAATGCAGTTTTTTTGGTTAGTCAGCAGACTACAAAACCAACACTCTTTGACCAGATGTCAAAACTCTGACTTTGACCTTCGTGTCAACAGAGTGTTTGTCATTGTTCATGGATATTTCACCAGTTCCTGCACAAAAAGAATCCGTATTCATAGAGCAGGTCAATAGGTCAAACACAGACTGATTTACGTTTTGCCCTCTTCTGAAAAGACATGTCTTATGTATGTCTTAAACAAACAAACAAAAACAAATCGGTTCACCTGCTGAACGACCAAAAAATAATACTCCGAAGGAGGGATGGGGGGGGTGGGGGAGGAAAGCAGCAAGGCAGCAGCAGAAATTCGCAAACTCTCTAAGCGAATAATAAAGCAAGAATGCACCTGTTCCAATCCTTAATTTTCTCGTACGCGATTAAAAAAAACACAAAACCCATTGTTCTGAGTATGGTATTGAAACATTCTACATTGTATCAAATCAGGAATGTTTGGGAGTGGTGGTAACGGACTTGAGTGTCAACAGTCTGTACCTCTGCCATGAGATTGGACACTGACAGCGAACCTTGAACCGAAAGCTTTCAGTCCGTTATCCCATCCGGCAAAAGACTGGATAGAGTGCTTCAGTAACAGTGAATGTGACTTTTTTTATTCACGGGTATGGGTTTGGGGTTACCGGTAATGGTAGCAACATCAACCATGTCGAGTGACCAGAGGAAGAAGGGGAACAATGGGACCAGCGACGTCAGTGACCACTCTTTGAAATCTTTCACCAAGAACAAGTATTTTCTCCAGAGGAACGAATGGTATTCTGCCCTATAGAAGATCTTTTGACGAGTGTCACAAGAGCGACAATACCTGCAAACACCTGATTTAGCATTTGGCTGGTGAAAATGAGAGAGTGAACTATTGAAGAGTTCTGCCAACGCCAAAGTGTCCTGCCATAACAATATTCAACACCGTTTGTCCAACTGAGTGGTGGACCACAGTGGCTTTATGACGACAGCTTTTTGTATAAGATTTCTGTACAGCACACCATCTTTCGCCACTAAAGAACATTGGTCATCTTTAAATGAAACGCTGATACGCTCAGTAGAGCTCTTCAGCCTATTATCCTCTTTTCTAAAACTCTCCAAAATTTGTCTGGATTTACATTCTTGGTTGGGATCGTGGGAACAAAGAGGAATGTGAAAGGACCACTCATTCACTTCATTTAATTACAGCTGTGACCAAAGTTTGTGGTTGACATACGAATGACCCACTATATCCACCATAAATGAGTAAAATGCCAGTTAAATTACCCAAAATGTCATCCGTGACAGGGAAATGCAAAACACACGCAAAAATCTCACCTTAAAAATGAGGTGTAAAAAGAGGTATTTCTGACATAGGAAAAAAATGACACGGCCATCAAACATATGTAATATAATGATCATCCTCAACAACAACAACACACAACAACAACAACAACAACAACAACAACAACAACAAAAATTAATACAAAGTGTGGTCTGAAAATATCCCGCTTGATCCATTAATAGAGTACTCTTCCACACCGAGCCCAGATACTTGATACTCAGCTACAAGAACATGCTCGACGTTCTCTTCGGACACAGTGGCCGGACTGATTTGTGCTGAAGGACAATCTGCACACTTATGGATTCATACATTACACGCCCAAAACAAAGACATATTTTCTTTTCTCACAGCACCATCTGCACGACGACCGTGCATTCTCGGGGTCTGCAAATGTAAACGGGAATTTGCCTGGCTACCTCTCGACTGGAGAACACTTTGAAACTGATTCCAAGAAGGACAGAAGAAGGAGGTTTAATACGACTCACAGTTTGAACCACGATTGTGCGGGTATTAACCACCTGCACGGCGATACCCTTACTGTTTATTTGATCTGGAAATCCAGAATACAAGAAGTTTGAAATCCAGCTTCTGTGAAAATATTTTTCAGGGTGTGCGTTTTTCTCTTGATCCACGGATTCACAAACATCTCCTACACGGATGAAATTACGTTTGCAAAGAGAAACTGATGAATCTTTCCAAATTTCTGTGTAAGATTAGTAACGCAAATACGAACCACATAAACTTTCAAAGTCACGTGTGATTCTAGGAAGATCTGTCCATTGATCAGGAAAGTGACCTGAACAAAACTAAACAACAGCAAATGACTCATTTTCTTCTGGCCAAATAGCACAAATTTTCTCACACACATCTTCATCCACGCACTTGAAAAAACTTGTTGGTCTTCCAAATTATTCCAAGTTATTGAGTGAAAGACGAAATGAGGTGACAAAAGGGCAACGCACTGCCACAAATGAGGGAATAGCTGGCAAAAAACCATCTTTAGTTGGATGATGTACACACAGTTTCGCGAGGTTTTGAATCACGCGACGGAATCGAATTGTTTTCGATCTTACAAAAACAGTCAATTTCATCGCATGATTTGCCAGTAGAGGGACATTTGGGACTAATCATTATTTGACACCAGGCTTTGATAGTGGTGAAAACGCCATGCTGATTATGATCACCGACATCAAACTGATAATTTTATTACATCACAGATATAATTTCTTCACTTCTCTGTCCCCCCCCCCCTCTCTCTCTTTCCATTTATTCTTTTCAGTAGTGTAGTCCCTGCGAGGAATTTTGTCTTGTTTTGTCATGTCTTGTCTTCTCTGTCTGTCTGTCTGTTGTCTGTCTCTATCTGTCTGTCTGTCTGTCTGTCTGTCTGTCTGTCTCTCTCTCTGTCTGTCTCTCTGTCTCTCTCTCTCTCATCTCTCTCTCTCTCTCTCTCTCTCTCTTCCTTGTGTTCCTTTCCAAACTGCAGTTTATATATTTTTTTTTCTTACTGCAACTTTTTCCTTGTCTTTTCCCAACCTTTGTCCTCTTTCTTTCATCCCTTGCGCTTTATTTTCACGTTGGATGTTCATTATGTTTATCTTCAGTGAACCCGTGCTCTTATAATAAGCACGAAAGCACCCAACATTTCCACGAAAGTGTAACAAAGAAGTAAGAAGGAACAGGTACCAGAAATTCAAGATATCAGCATTTCATATGCTCTTTTATGGAAAAGTGATATCAGATCGATCGTGAAAGATACTCGTGCCCAAACACAGAAATTTCTATAATTAACAAAAATAGTACGGATAAACTCGAAGTAGAGAATAGAGAGAGTGGAGCATGCAAAAAGACTCATTTATGAATACATGTAGACATATACAAGGAAAAGAAGTAAAAATTTATTCACCCATCAATGATTTCCTTCCTTCCTCTAACCGTGTTCCAGGTTTAGCTAAATAATAATGATTAAAAATCCCACCAGGTCCACCTGAACTCACAACGACATTTTGTTCTTACTAACGGGCATCAAAAATAAACCCTGAAAAATCCATTTTACCGCTTAAAGATGCTCATTTTCTCAAAGACTTACTTTTCAATTTGAGTTTCAAAACGGAGTGACTGAGGGCGGAAAATGAACCAAAATTTAGAAAGAGAGGGGGTTATTTACCGCCAAGACGTAGACAAAGTACAGGACAAGACACAATGCATTTCGACCTCTCAGGTCTTCTTCAGGCAAAAACAAATAGAAGAAGAAAAAAGAAACACCCGAAGGTGCTGGGGAGGACCCAGAGAAGCACTGTCCTCACCTGCCTTTAGAGCAGTCCTGTACCACCCTTGGAGGCCTGCGCTGTGTTGACAATGGGTACAGGCACGCGCAGGACACTCCATTAAGATATCAAGGGACATAACTGCTCCTGAACAGAGGTAAATCAGGCTACAGGATGCAACTCGTAACAGCCTTAAAGTAGCATCCCCATGGGTGTACCAGCCCGTGCAGAGCCCACCGGCGAAAAACACCACCCTCAAGCTGTCGAGCACACCCCACAGACCCAACCACCCCTGCCCACGGACAGATGAAGACAGTGCTACTCCAGACACAGCCAAGCTTTCGCCATACGGTCTTATGTGCCCTCAAGAGAGAATCCAAAGTTGTAGTCTTTCCCACAGTCAACAGGACTTTCCCTGTGGTCAGTGGGTCTTTCCTCTCCGTCACTGGACCTTCCTCCAGGGTCGGCCTAGTTAAGGCAAAGAAGAAAAAGAAAACACCCGAAGGTGCTGGGGAGGACCCAGAGAAGCACTGTCCTCACCTGCCTTTAGAGCAGTCCTGTACCACCCTTGGAGGCCTGCGCTGTGTCTCGGGTCTTCTTCAGGCAAAAACAACTAACATTTAGGACAGTGAAAACGAAGAACGAGAAACCACTTATTTGTTCATGTTCGCCGAACGGAAACAAGGTCACCGATGAGGGGATCATGGGAGAGGAAATAGAAAAGGAGGGGGGGGGGGGGGGGGGGGGGGGGGGGGGGGGGGGGGGGGGAGTGGGTGTGAAACATTGGGGTTTGTAGCTTCTTTTGTTGAATAGTATGACATATTAGTGATGGTAGTGATTATGGTGGATTGATGATAGTGCTTAGTGGGGCAAAAAAACAAACAACTATAAATAAATACGAAAAATAGATGGGAAAAAGACTATAAACTTAACTGTTTATAAATAATGATAAATAAATAAACAACTTTAATGGTAATGGTGATGACAGTAGTTATGTGTGGGTAGTTGTATGTGGGGGGTGTGGGTAATGCTAATAAAATCAGATGTAGGGAAAAAATTAAATAAAAGAAATAAAGTAGAATACGATAAATAAATGAAATAAATAAACAAGTAAATATAATTCTTAAAAGATACAATGCAGATAAAATGAAGGTAATAAAGATAAAATAAAATGAAAATAAACAAAAGGAGGGGCACTGCAACTTCTGTGTGAAATGGGTAGGGGTGGGGGGGGGGGGGTATGGTGGTAGTGTGTGTGTATGTGTGTATGTATGTGTGTGTGTTGGTGGAAAGTATTGCCGACTAGTGTTGAAGTGGTGGGTATGGTATGTATATTTGTGTTACTGTTGGATGTTGATGCTTTGGGGCTGTGGCGTACCAAGTTTGGCAATGAGATGGAATTCTTGTGCTGTACCTTCAAAGCTGTCGCTCTGTGACTGCCGGAGTGCCAAGACTTTTACATGGTTGTTGTTTAGTTGGGGTGGTTCAAATGCAGGGCAACGGATTTGGGTCGGTGGTGGCGATGTCAGCCAGGTGTTCTGAGATGTGTGTCTCAAGTGTGCGGGATGTTTTACCTGCATAGATCTTGCCACACAGCTGGCAGTGGATAGCGTATACAATGTTGCGGCTCTGACAGTAGAATGTGCATTTAATTGTGAAGGAGTCTCTGTGGCCCTGTAGGATGGTGTCTGGTTTGATGAGGGGGCAGATTTGCAATTAGGTGTTGAGCAGGGGTGAGTACCTGGCGGTGTAGGTGTGGAAATTCTGTTCAATTTGGACCGCACGAGAAGCTCTTGTAGCTTTTTGTCACGTTTTGAACGTGATCATGGGTCTGGTATGGAAGGCAGGTTTATGGTTTTGTACAATGTGCCAGTTGGATCTGAGAATCCTGCGGAAGCTATGCTGAACCTGCATAGCTCATGACTGCTTTCAAGATGATCACCATTGCCATTGCAAGCAGTATGGGTGGAAGTCTGTTATTTCTTGCTCTTGTTTTCCTCGTAAGATGTCCATGTCAAACAGGCATCCTTGTAAAACGGGAATCTTTTCCATGAATGTGGCAATGAAGTTGTTCACTTTTGCCTCATATTTTGGGAAGTCTTCCCTTGTCGTCAGGCCATCGAGGCGTGTTTCGATGCGAAACAAACACAGCAGGAATACCCATATTGTCTGGTTTTTCCATTATAAAGTGATGACATTTTCTTTCCTTCCTGTGTCCTTTCTTTCCTCCCAGTGTTGTTTTCGAGGTACAAACTGATGTCACTTTCTTCAGTTGACAAAGAGAACACTTTAAAAAAAAAAAAAGATCTGCCGCCATGTTACACGTGTAACCACACCCAACTGCACAGTAGTAGGTATGAAACTGAATCATTTTACAAAACACTGACGCTAAGAGGGCACGTGTACTATTACTCGCATTGCAAGTCATAGTCGCAACCTTGAAGTGTCGTGTCCACTGATCATTGCCTCATTTTCGAGACAAAACATAAAAACCAAATCGATGGACTTGTACAAACTTCCTGCACTGTCAGCGATCAATACGCTGTAGATTGACTAACGTTGTAGACGAGTCGAGGCAGTCTGCGGGAGTCGTGAGCAAGAAATCCCCGCCCCCCCCCCCCCCCCCCCCCCCCCCCCCCCCCCCCCCGTTTTATTTGGATCCACCCACGCCTTCATTACAGGGTAGTCCACTGGCAGCACGTAAACCCCTTGCCTTAAATTCTTCTTGTCTAAATTTGTAGATGACCTCAATAAAGTCAAAGCACAGTGAGCGGGAACACAAACATTTTTCTTTATCCTACAGTTGCGTGGACACAATATGGCCATTGTCAAGCCAAAACCAAGTGAATACAGAAAACAAAATGCAAAGTAACGCTCATTTAAACCACAATACGAAACAGACGTGTGAGGTTTTGGCTAATGTGCTCTTCACACAAGTCATACATGACAAATATAAAAAAGACAAGACACAGAACTAAGCTAATATGTTCCAATAGTCAAAAGAGAGTTTGGATTTGATACAGAGATTTAGCTTTCGTAGGTGTTGATAGGTATTTGATGAAAGAGAATGCGTCTATGTATCAATAGAAAAGTAGATTTTGCGT
>JADBJO010005193.1:124360-126860 GCA_016801955.1 Conus betulinus
ATTGTTATCATCATAATTATCATTTTGGACGAAGGGATTTCCAGACAGATGAACTGAAAATACAAACCGAGTTTTTAAACATGTCGATCCTAGTAGATGGTAGAATATAACTGTTAATATATGTATAATTGTTAGACCCACATTGACAAGAGTCCTTAGCAAGTAAATCTCTGAACTGCTTTGTGTGGTCAGATAATTGTGTAGTTTAAATATAGGTACAGCTTTGTTGAAATAGATTCCTGTTTGCAGCAACAGCTTGTTTAATTCAGCCTGCTTTTCAAAATTTGAAAAGGAAAAATCAGGCAGAACTGTCTTTGCAGATCTGTATATTGAATGCAGTTTTCTATGGTGAATATTTGCTGCACAGTCTAAGACTACAGAAGCATTGTTGACGTGAGAGAGACAGTGAGCCTCGAAAATCATATTTCGAGTGTTTGTATCCATGTCTTCAGTTGTTTAAGGTTGAAGAGACTGCCAGCCAGCTTGTTAACGACAGGCGAAATGCGAGACTGCCACTTCAGTTCCTCGTCCATTATCACTCTCATGATCGGTGCTTATCTACTTTTCCTGTGGTGCTACCATCTTCAGTCAGACTGAGACTTAGAGTTTTTGTGTGGTGTGCCTGTCTCGAAGTAATTGCCATGCTTTTTGTCTTCTTAGAATAAACTGTTATGGAGTGATAATTACACGACTCCCGGACACTTTAAACTTTGCTGTGGAGCATCTTGGACTGTCGATGTGTCCACTGGGCAGGAATGAAGGGAAGTGTCATCAGCAAAAATTTCACTTAAGACATTCAGATGTTAAACTGATAATGAGAGATCATTTATAAACAAACGGTATAGAAGCAGCCTTGGAACATTCCAAATTGTGTACTCTTTTGTAGATGAGAAGTTGCTATTGCTAAAGAAAAATGGCTTTCTTTTGGTCAGACAGAAATCAAGAAAGCATTTTGTGGTCTGGTCTCGGATATATAAGGTTGATTTTTAAAGTAGAATTTTCTGTTCGACAAGATCAGAAGCCTTCTTTAAATGGAGAAAGATAGCACCTGTTATTTTCCTTGGATTCATTGCGGATACCCATGTATCACAGAGACAAACTAAGGCAGTTTGGCAAGAATGCTGATGGCGAAAACCCGATTGGAGTGGAGAAGTTTATTGCGCTTAAGTTGTTGAATGAGATGTTTGTGGACATGTTTTTAAAGTGGCTCTGATACCGCAGAAATAAAAGAAATCGGTCTAAAATTGGTCAACTTGTGAAGTCTCTTTACTTGGGCACTGGAATGATTTTTGACGACGTAAGAGCAGGTGCGACTTTGCTTTGGTCTGTACATATGTTGTATATGAATGTTAAGGGTTCAGGTACATAGGTTAGGGCAGAGGTAACTATTTATTTTGTTGGATCCTATTGATTTTTTGTCCTTGAGTTCGATAATGAGAGTCGACTTCATGAACAACAAGTGGAAGTATTTTTAGTGAAAGATCCATTTCGAGTCTTCTGTTGTAGAACGTTTGGAGACACAAAGAGGCAATGTAGTTTTTCGCGGCGTGTGCTTTGTCCATTTTTGCAATGGATTAGGGTACATTAAGAGAAGTGATCATTGAAAGCGTTTGGTGACCACTGAAAGCGGCTCTCTGATCTGCTATGTGACTTATGTGTTATTTCAATTATTGCGTGCCATAGTGAAGCCGTGTCTTTATTAGGCGTTAACACGTAGTTAAGATATTGCTTCTTAGAGTATTGAATTGATCCGTAACCCTATTTCTGTGCTTTTTTTTCTATTCCGTAAACTTGTTTTTTTTTCCTTTGGTATGCTTTTGTACTCTAATTTCTTCCGATAGTAAGTCGGTATTTTTCTTGAATGGCTGCTTACTTTCATGTTTGAGTTGGTCACAGATTTTCATGACGTCAGTTATTTCTGGAGGGAGCCAACCAGAAAGACCCGAAATTTGACTCTCTCTTTTGCGGCAGTGGTGATTGTTTCTCTACCATAGCTAGAAATGCCTCATAGAGGGCATCTAGTGCTGCAGGCTTCAGTAGGATCTGAAAACGTACAAACTTTGTCGATTACTTGCCAAATTTAAATCGTGGCAAAACATATTTTTATTGAAGTGCTTGAAAGGTCTATAGTAAAATATAGATACGGTCTTTGGCTTGAGATTTTGCTGGTTTGTATCGCCATGTCGATGATATAGAAGAGTGATCATTTACTTTTTGAGCTAAGGACATTTATATAAATGACTAAAAACTCCTTGCTTGTTAAGACAATGACAATTACAATGACAATGACAATGCTTTATTGACAATAGTTAAACAACCCTTATGCCACGGGAGTGCATGCGCAGTCTCCAGGTAGTGTCGCCAAAGTCTGTCAAAAAACACACGCGTACACGCGTTGAACAGTACTAATAACCAGAAAATGAAGAAAAAGACCATTCATCAAACAATTATCATATCACAGTAAACAGCTTACTGCATACTAATGATCTACAAACACAGC
>JADBJO010005193.1:131860-136860 GCA_016801955.1 Conus betulinus
ATGGTATATGTTAACAAGGTATGTCACCGTGCTCTCCCCCCCCCCCCCTCTCTCTCTCTCTCTCTCTTTCCATCTGACTTGTTAATACAGATGGATGATGTTTACATCATTTTCATGCGGTGATCTGAACAGCCGAATCTCTAATTATTTCCCATCACATGTCTTGTTTATGACAATGACAATGTCCCATTCGAACGTCATTCGGTTACATGTGACCGTCATTCTCAAGATGAATGTGTTAGCAGCCACGGTAAATCGTTGTTAAACATGTGCGCTGCATTGGATCTGATTATCTTAAATGGGTTATGTAATGGCGACCGGCACAGCTGTTTTACATATACATAAGAAAAGAGGAGGAGTGTGAATGATTATTCTATTATGTCCAGGTATCTTTACGACTTATTATATGACGTGTCTGAATTGAATGTTGCTAAACGATTCGAATCTGATCATTTTCCCATTGAATACTGCATTACTTTATGCCATGATAATTTGTATGACACTAGAGATGTCGATGGTGTGCATGTAATTCAAAAACGTGTGTAGTGTGATGAATACAGTAGTATATTTACAGGAATGTATGCGAGGAAGAAGTCCACAATAATTACAAGCTGCCCTCGAACTAATCGACGTGAATGTCGACGATGCACTGGATATGTTTAATGAATATGTTCGAGAGTGTGTTGCATGCAAGAAGAAAACTATCACGCTAGATTTGGACAGTCTCCACCTTTTTCAATAACAGTTCTTTTAAAAACTTTTTTTTGTCGAGATTTTCGATATTTACATACAACGAATTACACTATATGGATCAGAGCTGTGGGGACTGGACAGAAAAATAAGAATGCATTGCGAGTCAATCCACTTACTTGGCCTTAAATAGTTTTTGGAAGTGGATGTAAAAACTCTAAATGACGTAGTGTATGGAGAAAAAAAACAGGTACCCAATGTACATAAACTCGGCAATTCGGAAAAAGACAGAATTCCTTTTTCTGACTTAGTTTTTTTCACCCTTTTTTTTTGCTGTTGTTTATACTTGTTCTAAACATGTCCATCCGTCCGCTGTGTCGGCCGGTCCAGTTTTCTGCTTCTCCTTTCCTTCCGTTTTCTCACCTGTTTTGTTTGGGAGTGAGCCTTTAAGAACAGAAAGTGTTTGTGTTTTCATCCTGACGGACCTTGCTGGGAGACGAAGGCAAGTATCCTTTGATGATGTGTTGACTTTCATCTGGCGCTGTGAGATACTGTAATGATTTATATTAGATCGGGATTTGTTCTCCACCACTTGTTTAAAAAAAAAAAGACAATGGTGGATTTACACAATAATATTGCCCGCTTTTATTCTGAACAATCAGCTACCCGGTTTTGACCAGAGACCTTTCACTACGGTGGAGATCTGTTCTTCTAGTAAAAAAACCTGCTGGCTTTGAATCAGTGGAAGAAGCACAGAGAATAGATGGTCTTTGGAGGAAGTATCCTCGCACGTCGGAAGCGAAACATAAGATTTTGATGCAGGGGTTTGTTTTTAGAGGCGTACTGGTGGAAGTGAAAAAAACCCTTTCGTTGTTTACTTCTCCATATGGGGAAGAGCGTGAAATCCCAGCGACAGAACTTACCGTGAGTAATGTTCCTCTGTCTTTCTCCGATGATGATATCTTGCATGCCATTAAAAACCTGAAAACTATTGTACGATCAAAACTTATCGCCGAGAGAGACAGGGATGCTAATGGGAAGTTAACTAGGTGTTAAACAGGCAGAAGTTTCGTCTACATTGATATCCCACCCGTTCCCCTCCTAACATTCATAGATAGAGATATTTAGAGCCTCTTTATCATAGAGCAGAAGTCGGTCTCTATCAGAGAGAGTGCAGAAGTCGGTCAGGTAAAGAGCACCGAGACTCAGGGTGCAATCTTATAAAGTGTCGCCAGTGCTACAAAGATGGTCACAAGCCGGGTGACCCTGTGTGTAACACGACCCCTGTGGTCCAGGAGGAGAACAGTGGCTGCCGAGGAAGACTTCCGTTCGTGACAGGGCCAGTCGTAGTGCTGACAGCGATCGAGCCGGATCAGTTTTTCCGATCGTGACAGGGCCAGTGTTAGTCCTACGTGTTACAGGGTCAAAAGAAGCCCCTCCACCGACTCAGCCGGTAGGACTACAAGCTGCACCCGAACCAATAAATCATCTGCTAGCTCGACTTCTCCAAGCGCTACAACGCAGTCGAGGAGATCCAGCAGGGGCAGAACTAAAAAAAAGGCAGGCAGGGATCTCTCAAAGAAAGGGGATAGGCCGCAAACAGTGCTGAAATTCCGGGCAGTCCTCACGCTCAGCCTCGACAAAACGTCCTCTTCCCGCGGACTCTACACCACCGCAGCACGTTGACAAACAACGTCGACAGCAGACTGGGGACAATTCCGAATCTGACGGCGACGATCTTTACAGTGATGTGATGGCTGGCTAAATTCTTTGCAGTTTATTCTTTTCATCGGTTTACATCCGTTACGGACCAGGCGGACGTTTAAAGGACAGTGATTATGGCTATATTCACGCGCGCGCGCGCGCGTGTATGTGTGTGTGTGTGTGTGTGTGTGTGTGTGTGTGTGTGTGTGTGTGTGTGTGTGTGCGTGTGTGTGTGTGTGTGTGTGTGTGTGTGTGTGTGTGTTTGTGTGTGTGTGTGTGTGTGTGCGCGCGATGAGTCGTGTGTGTGTGTGTGTTTGTGTGTGTGTGTGTGTGTGTGCGTGTGTTCCGCATTTTTTTTTAAAATGAACAGATTACTATTTCCTTTCTAGAAAAATGAATCGATTGCGCGTTTTTCTTTAAACACACGAGGACTGAACAACAGATTAAAAAGAACTGCAATGTTTTCAATGTTCAAACAACAGAAGATTGACATAGTAATGTCTTCAGAAAACACATTAACTGAAAGCGAAGCAAACTGCAGCGGAGAAGTTTCTATCAATGGGGAGGGGAATTATTCTACCATAGTGGGTACAGCTCATAGTAACGCAGGCAAGTCATATTCATATCTAAACATTTCCAAGGAAATGTTGAACTTCAAAACTGCAGCGAGACTTCAACACTGCTGCGTGTAATAGTTTGGACATAATATCCGGTGAACCCCACTGTGAAAAAGAAGTTACAAAATTAAACAAAATGGTTACGAACACTGGCTTGACAGATCTTTGGAGAGTGTTTCATGAGGAGGAAAAGGAGTATACTTGGTGCAGGCGATATCCGTTTATTGCACGGAGGCTTGATTTTTGCTTTGCCAGCCAAGAACTGGTTGACAAGTATGTTTGATGTGACATCATGTCTGTCGCCATACGGATCATAGAGCAATACTTACTGAAGTAAATGATAATGAATTCGTCAGAGGGCCTGGCTACTGGCGTGTCAATAATAGTTATCTGAAAAATGCCGTTTTCGTTGGCAGAATGAATGTTGTATTAAAAATAATGGATAGGCGAAAGTAAAGAAATATTTGAGAAAACAGGGGATCATGGGACTGGTGTAAATCGCAGATAAATTTTTTTTTTTTGCTTAGAGTATGGCAAATTTAGAGCACAAAACAAACGGAATGAACTTTTATATTTGAAAAGTAAACTCCAGAAAAATGGATCAACTATGTGCAAATGATCCTGATAAGGAACACAATCAAAAAGAAGCTATGGCTTGAAATCTTATCATTGAAAAGGCTAGGGGAGCCCAAGCAAGGCCAAGAACAAAGTGGGTAGAAGGAGAAAAAAAAAAAAACAACATTTCTTAGGCCTGGAAAAGATTCGTGGTAGCCAAAATGCAATGATACAAGTGGAAAAGGATAATGGTGAAATAATTACAAATCAGTCGGAAGTATTGAAAGAACTTAACAATTTCTACTCAGCGTCATATTCCAAATCGCCAGAAGAAGAGGGGAATGTGAAAGAAAAATTTAAAGAATTCATTACAAAAAATTAGAAGAGTCTTTCACATGTGAAGGTCTAATGAGTGTACAAGAGACAAGTCTTGCTTTAAAGCATATGCAAAACGGATCAGCGCCAGGTAGTGATGGTCTTAGAACTGAATTTATGAGTTTTTTTTTCTGGATAAGTATAAGCGATGTTGTAACTGAATCGTTTAAGGAATCTTTCAGAGAGGGTGAAATGTCATACAGTCAGAAACAAGGCATTATTATACTACTTCACAAGAACAGTGACTTTCCAAGAGACAAAGTAAATAATTGGAGACCAATAACACTAATACACATTATAAAATTCTAGCAAAGGCATTGACGTTGAGACTGAACAAAGTTATTGATAAATTAATTAGCCATGATCAAGTAGTTTTATCTGAGGGACGAAATATTTCGACGGTAATACGAGCTATAGATGACGTTATCAACTATCTAAACGTAACCAAAAAAATGCGGGTATCTATTAGCACTATATTGTCAAAAAGCCTTTGAATCTGTTTCTAAAGAATTTATGTTGCAAACTTTCAACATATTTGGGTTGAGAACCAGTTCAAAAGATGGGTAAGTGTGATACAACGAACACCGTCAGCAGCATAAATCATGGTGGCTGGCTGGATCTCGGAATCTTTCCCTGTGAAGTGTGGCATCAGGCAGGGCTGTCCTTTTTCACCCCTGGCTTTCATTTTAGCTGTTGAATTACTCGGAAAAAAGATTCGGAACAGTAATATATCAGGAATTGATCTTCCCACTCTTCGCTCTACGCCAGAATTTAATTGATTGCAGATGGCAGGACTGGCAAAGACATATGAAATCAAGTGAAAGGCTTAAAATGTATAAGCTATATACCTCTGCTCATCTGGTGAAGGTATACATTTCATTTAATTTTGATAAATATTTGCGATTTCTTGTCACTAAATTTAGACTTGGTATATCTGAAACTGATACACAATTGTATCTCTTTAAAACTATACATGGTAACCAATTAGTGTGTCTGTTGTGTAAGGAGCCTTATGAGGACTAGCTTCATTAATTTGGTCTTACATGTTCTGTTCTGTCC
>JADBJO010005193.1:144360-159360 GCA_016801955.1 Conus betulinus
CTAGAGCTGGTGAAGTCATCACATTTAAAAGAGTGATGAAATTCATCTTCAATCTCTGACGACTGACACAACTCATGAAATCGAACGTCTCTTGGAATATCACATATCTGGCCTCTTTAAGTCGGCAATAGTTTTCATGGGAATGCACTTAGAATGCAGAGTTTTCAGGGTGAAAGACATCCTTGCTTTGTTAATTATGACATTTCCTTTTAAGTACAATCTTAGCTCGTGAAGCCTTATCATACACATTTTTCTGGGCAACGTTAAACATGTCATTGCAATTAAAGTAGTGTGCCCAGATACTGAAACTTGCCAACAACTTCCACGTTTTGACCACTATGAATAAATGTAATTTTGCCTAATGAAAAATGATGTATATTTTTTTTTAACGCTAACCTTTAGTTTTCTTAAAAGAGAAACACAGGAATATATCATCCGAGGCTTACAGTAAGTCTTCAGCACTTAAAGCACAAATCGTGGTGTCGTCCACATGTAACAGCAAAAGAGCATATTCAGCATCCCACGTTCGTACATGTTACAAGAGAGGTTTCTACATGTTAAGGCTAGGGAGGTCATGCCATTCATTTCTTCTTCTTCTTCTTCTCCTTTTTTTTTTAACAAAGGGATAGGCCTAGATGCGTGTAAATCATTTCGGTATGGCGCGAATGGTCTCAGTGATAAGTTCGCAACCTGAAGAACTCCCGTAAAACGTTGGAAATAGTCAGAATAGAGATTTATCTAACTTCCACACATGACTCGGCACTTCCGTACTTATCTCTAATGGCAATTAAAATACGAATATCTAAATGCTTTTGCCACAGTATACCTTCCATCAACGTCATCAAAAGCTTTTTCATAATCTAAAATAGGCAAATCTGCTAACAGAACAGTCTTTCATATTTTTGTAGGAAAAAAAAGCAAACAACACATGCAAGTATAAAAATGTGGTATTTGATTGATTTGCTCTGAACCCAGCCTGTTCAATGGTGGCATTTTCACGGGGAGAAAAAAATCAAGCATCGAGGACATTTCCGTACAACTTCATAAAAATAGTTACAAATAGTTATACTAAAATAAGTAGAAGAGTCGCTCTCATCTCCCTTTCGTTTACAAATGAATGCCAGCAGCCCAATTATTTGACATTTTCCCTGCCTACAGGACAGTATCAAACATTTTTTTAAGAGTGCGTATTTTATTAGAAGATGCTTTCAAAACTCCGTTTGTTATCTGGTCAAAACCACAATTCATTTGCTTCCAATATTTTAACGGATGTTTTAACTTAATTTAAAGTGGAGAGGTTATTCCAAGCGGCAAAGTTCACATCTATCATGTTACAAGGAATCATTTTGTTCACCTGAAATTGTGTCGCCATTACATACGTTTCAGAGTGCCTCCTTAAACACTGGCGTGTCACGCAGGAAACTGGTTCTTTTTCTAAAGCCTGTGCCGTTAATTTTCCAATATACTTTGGGACCTTCTCTGTGTAAAATTTCCATGTTTTTACTCAGACATGTCCCATATGTTTTAAAATGCATGTTTACTTCTTTTTCCACATACTGTACTGGATTCTTTACGATTAATGTAAGACTCTTTCGCGAAACCAAGCATGCTGGGTTTTTTTTGGGTTTTTTTTTGCTTTGACAAGCCTTACTTTTGTAGACATGTTTGCTTTCAGCATTCTGAGGAAGAGTCCAGATTCATTATCATTCTGTTTCAAATATCATTCATTTTATAAAGTACAGCGTGAGTCTTTTCATACTGTGGGAAAATCGTTGTCAGGAGCATTGAACCAACTGCCATGTAATTGTTCTCTCTCTCTCTCTCTCTCTCTCTCTCTCTCTCTCTCTCTCTCTCTCTCTCTCTCACTTTCATGGTAGCTAAAGACACTACAAATGCGGGTTCTTTGTCATTATAGCCCTTATGTCTCACTTGGACAGGTGTATTTTCATTATTCTGGGTTTTTTTTTTTTTTTTTGCCATTTACCAATTTCCGAATCAGCAAATCTGCTAACACCAACGCTTGTACAATCAATATGATGATTATGGTGACATAAACCATTCACATTAAACTATCGTTTAACTGGACAATGAAGATCAGAGTACGCTAGAACAATTCAAGGACTTGGAAATCAGCTAGTAAAGTATGAAGGTCTCCATCCGATAACTTCATTTTGGAAAAAGTACACTACGGTGTTCATTAATTAATCAGCAAGAAAAAAAAGAATACTTTCTATGGGAAGCCACCCCCCCCTACCACCACCATAGCCGCGAAACTTCAGCATCATCCCTTGCCCCACCCCAATCTTCATGATTAAAGTTATAACTATTCTCACTGTCATCATTGTCGCACTCGTCGCTATCACCAATCCTCACACTGCCACTCTCAACACCATCAGCATCACTGCAATGTGTTTGATAACCATTCGCATTCTCAGCGTCAACATCATAATCACTCTCACCTTAATACCTGGGCACTTAATTCGATTGTGCAAATCGTGACTCCTGCTAATATTGTCATTACAACAACAATTCTTAACATCAGCATTATCACCAACATCATCTGTCACCGAAGTGTCAGCTGTCAACTCCTTCTTCAAAGTTACAACCCCCATTATCAAATCTCTCTCTCTCTCTCTCTCTCTCTCTCTCTCTCTCTCTCTCTCTCTCTCTCTCTCTCTCTCTCTCTCTGTCTGTGTCACCCCCAACCTACTCATTGCCGGATTCCTTCCCCCCTGTTCCTACTTTTTGTACGCTATATTCACACGTTTCCCTATTGCGTTCGTTTGTCAGTGATGTAGACAGCAGCTTACATGTGTTGAAGCATGTAAGATCTTGTCATTGTGTGCTTTTCTCATATGTGTTTGCCCTGGTTTGATATTTGATTTTTCTTTCGTTTTGACCTAGGGATGATCTCTCTCTCTCTCTCTCTCTCTCTCTCTCTCTCTCTCTCTCTCTCTCTCTCTCTCTCTCTCTCTCTCTCTCTCTCTCTCTCTCTCTTAACAACTTCAGCCTATGGAGATGTTGGTTGCTAGTCACTCTTAGTCCCTCAGCTGGGCAAGGACCGGATGTAAAAAAAAAAAAAAACATAATCATATTGCTTATCTATTACGCTTGGAAATAAAGAATGTCATCATCATCATCATCATCATCATCATCATCATCATCATCATCATCATCATCATCATCATCATCATCATCATCATCATATCATCATCATCATGGCTCTCTCTCTCTCTCTCTCTCTCTCTCTCTCTCTCTCTCTCTCTCTCTCTCTCTCTCTCTCTCTGACTTGACCATCATGGCATTGTTAAGTCTGGATCACACATTTTTAAGAAGGATGTATTACAGAAGCTTGGAATAACAAATAGAGTTTGCACTCCAGGAGAATCTTGTCCTTAGAGATCCTATCCGTGACATTTGGAACTGTGCTACGGGAGATCTGGGGTTTCTTAAACCTGTTCTTTCCCAAGTAACAACTTCTTTACCTTCAGCCTGTGGAAAAGTATTTTTGTCGATCCGTTTTTATACACTTTCACGCTCCATGTCTTTTGTTGTGGCTAGACTCCATTATGACTTACTTTTCTTTGGCTGCTAAACACTGTCATGATCTCCACCTCTCTTTGCCTGCTGAGCACTTCTGTGATCCAGTTGTCTTTAGCTGATAAGGAATTTTGTTATTCACTTGTTTATCTGACCACGAAGCTCTTATTATTCACTTTCTTTGGGCTGCTGAACACGTTTATAATCCACATTTTCTTTGGCAGCTAGCACTTTCATGATCCAGTTTTCTTTGGCTGCTCATAATCTTGGTGATCCTGGGGTTGTTGGTTCGAATCTCCGTCGGGCCGTTTCGGTACAGAGGGATTTTTTTTTCATCGGAATTAACATTGGTTCTGAATCCATTTTCCATACAGTCTTCGAATGAGACTATAAAACGAGGAGGTTCCGTGTGAGAGCGCACGCATAACATCTTGCACAGACGTAACATCCCATCAACAACTTTCGGAAGAGAAGGCCAGTTTGGCCGTCGGTATGGATGACACGTTACACATAGCATGCACCCTGCGAAAGGAATGGAAAGAATGAAAGAAGTAAAGAATTTGAGTGAAAGGATATTGAATTATATGGACTGGATGACACGGAAAACGATTGAATGTAGCGCCAGCTGGCAGCTCTTCAGTCAGCACTACCCAGGTGGGCAGCCCGTTGTGTAAACGAGTGTGGTTTGTAAAGCGCTTAGAGCTTGGTCTCTAGCCGAGAATAGGTGCTATATAAGTATTCATTAGAATGGTAACAACAACAAAACAACAACAACAACAACAAATAATAATAATAATAATAATAACGATACTACTACTACTACTACTACTACTACTACTACTACTACTACTAAAAACGTTTAGTGTTCACTTTTCTTCAGCTTCTAAGCACCTTATTATTCACTTTTCTCAGGCTGCTGAGTAAGTTTATGATCCAGTTCTCTATGGCAGCGAAGCCATTTCATGACCCCACACTGTTGTCTGCTGCTAGCAACTTTATGGTCCACTTTTCTTTGGCTGCTTAACACTTTCGTGATTCATTTTTTCTTTAGCTGTAAGTATCTTCCTCAGGAGCTAGCTCTCACAAAAGACTTCTTTTGACGTCAAGGCCTGGATTTTCTATTCAATTGCAAAGTGAAACGACTGCAGGCGGAAATCTAAACAAATCTTAAATAAATGTCAGCGAACCGCCAGAGAAACGTGGACAAACGAGTCACAAGACAAACCACAACGCGTTTCGACCTCTTAGGTCTTCTTCAGGTGCAGCCAAAATGAAACAAATAACAAAAAATGCACTTAGCTTTGATCGCTTCTGTGTTCAGCGCAAGGAAGAAGGCGTTGAATGAGAACGAGGCTGTTGGAAGGGAAATAATGTGTGAGTCAAAAGTCGTAATGATGATAGTAATGTTACTGAAAAGTGAACTTCATAAGGCTTAAATTTCCTACAAATATCAGGTGTCCCTGTGGCTCAGTGGTTAGTGCGCGAGTCATTAAGTGGAAAATGAGCATGTCCAGAAGGGCATGGGTTCGAATCCCAGCCATGGCTCGTCCCGAGATGGGAAAAAAAGGGGCAGCAGAGGGACATCTGGAGTCATGAACCGGGTGTGGCCCAACCCCCCTAGAGTGTCAGGAGTTAAGGGCCGAAACACTTGCTTGAAGGGGGCTTCTCTTCTGAGGACTCTCTGCTGCCACGCTCTCCACGAGTTTCTTTCTACTGATGCATGGGTAAACCATTGACTTCCGGGAATAGGCCGGAGGACGTCCGGGAAAGACCGGAGGACACTGGGAAAGACCAGAACCAAGGGCTCTGTGGGCTGGCTCCCCACTTTGCCTTCAACATGTGGTTACTAGAAACAAGAGGAAAAGAGATGCTCCAGGATTCACCGAAAGGGGGAGAGAATGATGAATCCATCGGTGCTCAACCAATCACGACTGGAAATCCCAAACGGACTATGAACATGGACCAAATGGAATATCCATGTGTCTGTGGAAAGCGTTTCGCTACCACCCGTGGCATGAAGATCCACAGAACAAAGATGGGATGTGTGAAGACTCATCTGAATGAGCAGCAGCGCACTGCATCAGCAGATAAGACGTCGGAAGACCGAGGCCAGGATTTAAACCACAGTGCCAAGGACATCCACGCTGTTGGTTCGGATGAGGAATTTGCACAGGCCCTCGATGCCAGGCGCCTGAAACTCAACCTGCCACGAGCAAACGAGACTGAAGATTGGAGAAACTGGATGCAAAAATCGTCCAAAGACTCGATGTACTGCTAGGAAAAAGCACCCTGGAACACAAACTAGCCACATATGGGGACATTGTGTATGCCACATGTAGAGACGCCTATGGAGCAAAACTACCTAAAGAGAAAAAACACCTCCAAAGAAATCCAGACGCCAAGAAGAGATGGACAAGATCAGGGTCCCAAAGAAAAACCTCAAGAAGCAAATGAAGACTGCACTGCCAGCTGAAAAACAAGGCTTGGAAAAACTCTGGGAAGACCTGAAAGCAAAACACAGTGCCCTCAGCAAAGCAGAATCTGCGAGGAAGAGGAAGAGCAAAAGAGGAAGACACAAGAGCGCTTCTTCAGAGACCCCTTCCAGTTTGCCAGAACTCTGTTTGAGCAGCCAAAATCTGGGACCCTAAGTGTGGACAAAGAAGTTCTTGAGCAGCATCTGAGGAAAACATACTCTGACTCACAGAGTAAAGCACCACTCGACATTCAAGGTCTGGTGGTGTGACCAACCAACCCTGAGGAACAGTTCAATGACAAGCCTCCAACGCTGGCGGAAATCAAGAAGGTTGTCGACAAAGCCAGAGCCAAATCATCACCAGGGCCAAACGGAATACCTTACCAGCTGTACAAGAAATGTCCCAAGGTGCTGGAGTGGCTCCACAGGCTGCTGCGATCAGCTTGGAGAAACCAGAAGATCAGCGGCCAGTGGATGACGGCAGATGGTGTGTACATCCCCAAAGAGCAAAACTCAAGTGACATCAGCCAGTTCAGGCCAATATCACTACTGAACGTTGAAGGGAAAATCTTTCTTCTCTGTCATGGCAGCAGCGGCTGACCAAGTACCTCATGGAAAACAAGTACTTGGATGTGTCAGTCCAGAAAGGTGGCATCCCAGGCGTGGCTGGCTGTGTAGAGAACACGCCACAATGATCTGGACGCAATCCAAAGAGCAAAAACAGAAAAGAGAGACCTGGACGTAGTGTGGCTTGATCTGGCAAACGCATATGGATCTGTACCCAGATGATGATACAGTTAGCTCTTGAGATGTACCATGTGCCAAAGAACATCCGCAACATGCTAAAGAAGTACTTCAATGGGCTTCTCAATGCGCTTCTCTACCCAAGGAGTACACAACAGATTGGATCAACTTGGAAGTGGGCATTGCAATGGGCTGTGCAATTTCCCCAATACTGTTCGTGTTGGCAATGGAAGTCATCTTGAAAGCAGCAACAAGCAACGCAAGACAAACAGACCTTGGCGATGGATACAAGATGCCCCCTCTCAGGCCTCATGGATGACACTACAGTGATTTCATCCAGAGAAGACGAGACACGTCATGTGCTGGAGAGGCTGGATGACATAGTTGCCTCATCCAGAATGAAGTTCAAGCCAAAGAAATCACGGAGTCTCTCACTGAGGAAAGAAAAAGTGGCCGAATCTGTGGTCTTTCAGTGTTGCCAACCAGGCCATTCCAACAGTTTCAGAAGAGCCAGTCAAGAGCCTTGGAAGATGGTATGATGATACGCTGAAAAGACACACAAAGAGCAAAAGAAACAAACAGATGTCGGAAGAAGGCTTGGAGACCATTGACCAGTGTGGGCTCCCTGGCAAATACAAGGTCTGGTGTCTGCAGTTCATGCTGATACCAAAGCTCCTATGGCCTCTGATGATATACGACATCTGCACCAGCATAGTGGAGGCAATGGAATCCAAAATCAACAAGTTCACAAGGAAATGGCTTGGTGTCCCACCCTGTCTGACTGACATAGCGCTGTACTGTCGCCAAGCAAAGCTGAAACTACCACTGAAATCCATCCTGGAGGAATACAAAGCAGGGAAGATCAGACTTCAAAGCATGCTGGAGGACTCAGGAGACAAGGTGGTAGAAGCAATCAAGCCCCAGCTGAAGACAGGCAGAAAATGGAAAGTTCAAGAGGCGATGGATTCTGCAAAAGAAAGTCTCAAGATCAGAGAAATAACAGGACACACACAGACCAACAGACAAGGACTGGGAATGACCAAAACTGAATGGTGGGTCAAAGGCAAAGGAAAAGCCAAAAGAGACATGATGATTCAGGAGATGAGAAAAGAAGAAGACAAAAAAAAGACTCCAAAAAGCAGTCCAGCAGAGCCAGCAAGGGCAATGGACAACGTGGGAGAATGCACTCCAAAGAAGTCTCACTTGGAATGACATTTTGGCACATGGCCCCTCTCAGGATCAGCTTCATTCTCAGATCTGCATATGACCTTCTGCCCTCAAATGCAAACCTGGTGAAGTGGGAAAAACAGACGATCCTTCATGCCCCCTCTGCCATGAAAACAAACAGTGGAGCATGTCCTTAGCTCATGTAAAGTAGCCCTGGCTCAAGGAAGGTACACATGGAGGCACAACCAAGTGCTCAAAGAGATTGTACAAGTAGTCTGGGCTAGTACCAACACCACAAAAAGGGAAAATCAGGACTCCAAAAGCACCGGCAACATTCTTCACGGCAGGAGGCAGCGAATCATGGCCAAGAACAACAGTGCCACTCGGAACATGCAGGCAGAGTCTGCTGGACGGGGCAGATGACTGGGAGTGCACTGCAGACCTCCAGAATGGAAGAGTCACCCAGAGATCATCAGCAAGAGTGGCATGAGACCAGACATAGTAGTCCACTCTCAGTCAACCAAGCAGCTGATCATGATCGAGCTCACGGTGCCATATGAGAACAGAATGGAGGCAGCTCAAATCTACAAGACTGAAAAGTATGCTGATCTGGCAAACAGCCTGAGGAGAGAAGGCTATCAGGTCAAAGTCCTCACAGCAGAAATTGGAGCTAGGGGGTTTGTAGGAACGTCTGCATACAGCCTCATGAAACAGCTCTCAGTTGCAGGGAGGGAAAAAACCAGAGCCCTGAAAGCAAATGCAGAAGCAGCAGAGAGGTGTTCAAGCTGGATCTGGTCAAGGAGGAACAAAAGTGAACTTCATAAGGCTTAAATTTCCTACAAATATCAGGTGTCCCTGTGGCTCAGTGGTTAGTGCGCGAGTCATTAAGTGGAAAATGAGCATGTCCGAAGGGCATGGGTTCGAATCCCAGCCATGGCTCGTCCCGAGATGGGAAAAAAAAGGGGCAGCAGAGGGACATCTGGAGTCATGAACCGGGTGTGGCCCAACCCCCCCTAGAGTGTCAGGAGTTAAGGGCCGAAACACTTGCTTGAAGGGGGCTTCTCTTCTGAGGACTCTCTGCTGCCACGCTCTCCACGAGTTTCTTTCTACTGATAGGAATACTAACGATGGTCAAAATATTAAACCAATGAACAAGGCTGACATTACTAATGCAACACACACACACACACACACACACACACACACACACACACACACACACACACTAAATAGAATGCAAGCTCCTTTATCGTTGGTCGTTTCCTCTCCTTTCCTGGCGCCTTTATTTCCGCCAGTGTTACTGCACTTACCACCGCTACTATCATTATTATCATCATTCTAGTACTGTCCGCTGTTGTTCATTGAGCATTTCAGCTCCTTTCCACACTAATATCATCCTACCTATATTACTAAAACTTTATTACTGTATCACTATCATCATATCATTACCTTTACTGTTATCTTCATCAACATCATTACATCATTACATTTAATTTACAACAACACTGATGTCATTGTTATTACCGTCATTGTCATTTTTACCTTTATACTTCTAAGCATTATGTCCTATTATCACTAATCCCACTGCCGGCCATAATTGTAGAATTAAAATAATGATAATACTTAGAAACAATAACTTAATTTTGAGAGAGAGAGAGAGGAGGGGGGAGGGGGAAGAGAGAGAGAGAGAGATTGTGTATAGGTGTGAATATGTTCCCCCCTCCCCCCTCCCCCAGTCAGTATATAAACCCATCCCCTTCTTCTCTCCACCCTCATACCATCAACACCTTAAAGTTACATGTACCAACCCATCACTTCAGTCTCAGCCCACAATATCTTCCCACTACACACACATACCACCATATCTCCCACTATTTACCTTACACATAACTTATAGCTATCTTCTTTTCCCTTCTCACCACACTCTCTCTATTTCTCACATCAGTCTATTGTTTATTCAGATACTTGTCCACTCCATTTCCTTCAATTCGTTTGGTTTTCTTTTATTTTCATTCACTATTTCTTCAGCATGAACTCCTGTTCCATCTTCCCTCTTTCCTGTGCATATGTTGTGGAAATGTTGATAACTATCGCAACCCCCCCCACATACACACACATATCCATCACCCCCCCCCCACACACACACACACACAGTGGGACACACACACACACGCGCGCACACACACACACACACACACACACTCTCTCTCTCTCTCTCTCTTTATATTTCTCTCTCACGCGCACACACGCACACGCGCGCGCACACGTGAATATATATGTATATATGTATGTGTGTGTGTGTGTGTGTGTGTGTGTGTGTGTGTGTGTGTGTGTGTATAATGCTGAACAATTAAGTAGTGGGAAAAACAAGTGCAGGTTTAACAATTCTTCCATCATTACAGTAATGATTCGGCAAAGATTAGAAATTGAGAGGGGGAAAAAAATTTTGAAGATGAAATAAATGGGAAAAAAGTATATCATAAATATGAAACCCCCTTCACTAGCTGCATGAGAAAACTATTGCAATCCCTCCCGAAGACAGATCTCTATGTGTCGCCTGCTCCGAGGCCTTTCGTCCGCTGGATCGGACTCATCAGGGAGACACGGCTGATTGTGTCTGTGCTCTTGGCGTCAGATAGAGACACACCACAGTCCATAATTCTGTGGTGTTCCGACCACCAAGGGTTCAAAAAAGAATGCAACAGCACCCCCAAAGCAGCCAGCGAAAGGTAGTAGAATTAAACAAAACGAAAGTTTGGAGAGGAAAAAAGTTGTTGAAAACTAAAAACATTACGCAAACAGTATAAAATGTAAGGGACAATCTTTGAGCCTATGCTTGAGGATCCATTTAAGGATGCAAGGGAGATCAAAAGATACGGAACAGTCTGAGTGGTCAGCTCTGCTGTTCAATAACCCAAGCATTGTCAGCGGCTAAGAATTGTGCAGAACAACTTTTCCTTGGATCTCGTAAGAGATGCAATCACCCACTGATTGACCAAACAGTATAATGCTGAACAATTAAGTAGTGGGAGAAAACAAGTGCAGGTTAACAATTTCTTCCATCATTACAGTAATGATTCGGCAAAGATTAGAAATTGAGAGGGGAAAAAAAATTTTGAAGATGAAATAAATGGGAAAAAGTATATCATAAATATGAAAACCCTTCACTAGCTGCATGAGAAAACTATTGCAATCCCTCCCGAAGACAGATCTATATGTGTCGCCTGCTCCGAGGCCTTTCGTCCGCTGGATCGGACTCATCAGGGAGACACGGCTGATTGTGTCTGTGCTCTTGGCGTCAGATAGAGACACACCACAGTCCATAATTCTGGTGGTGTTCCGACCACCAAGGGTTCAAAAAAGAATGCAACAGCACCCCCAAAGCAGCCAGCGAAAGGTAGTAGAATTAAACAAAACGAAAGTTTGGAGAGAAAAAGTTGTTGAAAACTAAAACATTACGCAAACAGTATAAAATATAAGGGACAATCTTTGAGCCTATGCTTGAGGATCCATTTAAGGATGCAAGGGAGATCAAAAGATACGGAACAGTCTGAGTGGTCAGCTCTGCTGTTCAATAACCCAAGCATTGTCAGCGGCTAAGAATTGTGCAGAACAACTTTTCCTTGGATCTCGTAAGAGATGCAATCACCCACTGATTGACCAAACAGTATAATGCTGAACAATTAAGTAGTGGGGGGAAAACAAGTGCAGGTTAACAATTCTTCCATCATTACAGTAATGATTCGGCAAAGATTAGAAATTGAGAGGGGGAAAAAATTTTGAAGATGAAATAAATGGGAAAATGTATATCATAAATATGAAAACCCCTTCACTAGCTGCATGAGAAAACTATTGCAATCCCTCCCGAAGACAGATCTATATGTGTCGCCTGCTCCGAGGCCTTTCGTCCGCTGGATCGGACTCATCAGGGAGACACGGCTGATTGTGTCTGTGCTCTTGGCGTCAGATAGAGACACACCACAGTCCATAATTCTGTGGTGTTCCGACCACCAAGGGTTCAAAAAAGAATGCAACAGCACCCCCAATATATATATATATATATATATATATATATATATATATATATATATATATATATATATATATATGTGTGTGTGTGTGTGTGTGTGTGTGTGTGTGTGTGTGTGTGTGTGTCCGCGCGCGCGTGCACGCGCGCGGGCACACATCCTTCCCATAACTTATATCTTCTGTTTCCTTTCTGTTCTTCCTGTCCTCCCCTCTCTCTCCTCCCCTTGGTTGTTGTTGTCGTTTTATGTATGTGTATATGTATATGTATATATATATATATATATACATACATATATATATATATATATATATATATATATATATATATATATATATATACATATATGCCAACTATTTTAAAAATTAAAAAATTAAATTTTACTTATTTGTTTATCTAATCAGTATACCTTTTTTTATTCATAACTAGTATTACAAATGTCATATTTATTTACTTTGATTAATGTAATCATCATTCTTTAAAATATTTTCTAACATTTCAGCTTACCACTTTTCTAGCCTCCTACTGCATCACTACCATTACTGTAGAGTTACAATCACATTATTATTAACAAACTATTACCGTAATTATTAATAGACCTGTTGGATTCCATCCTTCCCATAACTTATATCTTCTGTTTCCTTTCTGTTCTTCCTGTCCTCCCCTCTTCTCTCCTCCCCTTGGTTGTTGTCGTTGTTTTTGTTTATTTGTTTGTTTCCCTCCTTACTATCAGAATTAATAGCGTTAGTACCATAAATATTAACATTGTTATTATTTTTAATTTATCTTTATTTTTATGTTCATATATTTATTCTATTACCATTATTTTTTCAATTTTTTATTTATGCATTTATTATCATTATTATTATTATTATTCAATTTCTTTTTTTCTTTTTCATGTTTCATTTATTTATTTATTTGATTATTATAAAAATGTATATTCTAAATATATTTCTGTATCGTGCTTTTATTACCTTAACCTTCACTATCGTTGTAGTAGTACCATTCAGTAATGATATTGCAAGTATTGATACTACCACCTCTAGCATCGACATCACCATCGCATTAGCCTCTGGGACTGTTGCCACGGCAACCCTGCTGTTTAAGAATCCTCTAACCCACTCTCCTTTCTCCCATACCCATACTTATTGACACCAAGACTGGTAGTAATCTTGTCTCTCTTTTTTTTTTTTTTTTTTTTTTTTTTTATAAATATTTTGACCATTATTAGTATTCCTATCAGTAACATTATTATCATCATTACGACTTTGACTCACACATTATTTCCCTTCCAACAGCCTCGTTCTCATTCAACGCCTTCTTTTCCTTGCGCTGAACACAGAAGCGATCAAAGCTAAGTGCATTTTCGTTATTTGTTTCATTTTGGTTGCACCTGAAGAAGACCTAAGAGGTCGAAACGCGTTGTGGTTTGTCTTGTGACTCGTTTGTCCACGTTTCTCTGGCGGTTCGCTGACATTTATTTAAGATTTGTTTCTATTCAATGTTTTTGTACAAATGTTATGATAGAATCGTGTTGTACGTTTAATTTCAAATCTGATGTAATCACAATGTGTGTGTGTGTGTGTGTGTGTGTGTGTGTGTGTGTGTGTGTGTGTGTGTGTGCGTGCGCGCGTGCGTGCGTGCGTGCGTGCGTGTGTGTGTGTGTGTGTGTGTGTGTGTGTGTGTGTGTGTGTGTGCAAGCACAAGCGCGTGTGCGTGCGTGCGTGCATGCGTGCGTGCGTGCGTGCGTACGTACGTGCGTACGTGCGTGCGTGCGTTCGTGCGTGTGTGTGTGTGTGTGTGCAGGCACCTTGAACCAGTGAAATGCTGGTGCTGATGACGATGTGCACCATGTACATTCTGCTGAACTCCCATCTTTAAGCATGTCCTGTACTCAGGAAGGAGTCTTTATGATTTTGTTAGTTTGCTTTCATCGTTGATCATAAACTTGTTATTTGCCTAACTTTCAGTCGTGTTCTAGAGTTCTAAGTTCGATTTTGAAAAAAAAAACCTCTTTTCAACGTAAAATATTTTTATAAATGTAATTCTATCGTTCTTAAACACAGTGAGATATACGTCAAAGGTTCAGGTAACCCGCTCTCTCTCCCACGACTCTCAGGGTTGAGCTGATGACAGTGGATGCGGTGGATAGAGGCTAGGTGGTGGGAGGAGTGAGTATGGGCTTAAGATTAAAACTTCTCCCCATACATATGCTGTGTACGTTTGTTGATGGACGTAAGTTTGGGTTTCAGGCCAATCACTGCCTATCCCCTTGCTCATATTGTGTGCAACGAGGGAGGGAGTTGGGCTCAATTCCCAAATCACTACTCCAGCTATCCACCACCCAGCCGTCTTCCTTGGGCTGATTAGGATAAAAAAAAAAAGTTTGAACATTATTCCCAATTCAGTGTCCATGCATGTGCAAGATACGTTTGTTGAACGGGTATAGTCTAGATAGAAGAGCAAGCAATCCTCCTGACCCGTGTAGCCATGCGTTCAGTATTGGTGTGAATTCAGGCATTGTTGCAGGACTTCTCCCCCCCAGCTGTAAGCGGCATCTGTGCTAGATGTGTGAATCGAGAGGTGGGTGGGGGGTGGGGGTGGGGGTGGGGGGGCGGTCGTGGGATGCAATGTGGGTTCAGGCACACGTCTGAAATGACTTCACCTCTGGTGTAGTTTGGCTTCCCTTAATCGAGTATGACTTGTAACATCATGACTGAAAATATTTTTTTCCCAGGAGGTGAGTTTAGACATGTACCTTAAATCCCCCCCCCCCCCCCCCCCCCCCCCCACTCAAGATGACACAAAGACACACAGGCTGGCTTGCATCTTGTGCGCTGTAAATCGTCAACATGAAGACTGCTGATTGTGTGTGGTAGATCATTTTGTTTATTGCTCTTTCAACATCATTCCTGACACTGCTTAAAAAAAAGATGTTGAGTCATACTGAGAGTTGTCTTACTTTTTCTGTTGATCGTGTTTACTTACTCATGTAGTCAGACGCCACATAAGAGAGCAAACTAACAGTGAGAGATCATGGTAGGACCTG
>JADBJO010005193.1:164360-170493 GCA_016801955.1 Conus betulinus
GTGAAAAACTGATTTCATGGGGAATAGAAACATAGCTGCTGTCACCCAAGTGTGTCTTGATATGAAAACATCTGTTTTGATCAGTATGATACACAGACACAGCAACAATCACAGAACACGTCGAATATAATCATCGACGACAGGCGGCTTGCCAAAACAGAGTCCTGGGACTGATTCTGGCCTGTTTTCAACTGCCAGAGCAGGCTATTCCGTTGTCGATTAACAGCAAAAATATAGACTTGACCAATGAGAGCAATGGCATCCAAAGTAAAGATGAGGCTTGCGACCACAGTGAGTATGCTTTCTTCCCTAGTTGATCCTTTCCACACAGGAACAAGAGGCTGACAAACGGCTGTCTGACTGTACACGTCTTCATAGTTTGTGCCAGGAACGAGTGGAAATGATGCGACGAGGAATCCTCCAATCCAAGTCACCATGCATGTTACATGAACAGAGGCTGTTCTGAGAAACAAGGGCGAATTTGACCAAAGGAAGACAGTGCATCGTTCTACGGTAAGCAGACAGATGAGGAATACAGACACGTGCGAGGACAGAACAAATAGAACCCCGCACAGCTGGCACACAGGACCATGTCTCCAGGTGGTGTCTTCCCACAGGTAAGATCCACGGTATGTCAGGTCTGTTAGTGTCACAATGGTCAGGTACAATCCCATGACGCTGTTGCAGCATGTGAGATGAGTCAGAATAATGCCAACACTACTTTGAAAGTTATCTATTTTCAGACAAAAATAAACAACTACACCGCCTATGTGGAAGAGCAGGAGGAATATTAGAAATATGGCAAATAAGATCCTATGTAATGAAGATCCTAGCAAAATTCACAAGACGAGATAAGGTCAGAAGGACCGTGACAGTTTTTTAACTTTGAAGCCTTCTGGGAGAACATTTGTGCAACAAAGCTTATAACTGCTTGTGTGTATGACTTGAAGGCTGTTCAGACCTTTCATTATTTCACGTGAAAATATTGTCAAAGGACATCCACGTAAATCTAAAACATTTATCGCAGATAGAACTGAAAATCTTTTCTGAAAATACGCTCAATCTCACAGTGTGACAAATTTAACACCTTTAAGCGTGGAAACACTTTCACCATACTGTCATTGAAATATCTCATCTTAATACCTGAAAGATCTAAATGCTTCAAAGAATCAATATGGTCAAACGAATACGTGTTTGATGTGAACAATGAAGTCAGGGGATTGTTGGACAGTCTAAGCTTGGTGAGATGTCTTGACATATACAACTGTTCCGTGCTTATCCATGTGATGGAATTATTGCTCAGATCCAGACTGATCAGGTTCGGAAAATACAATATCCCAGTCTCGCTCAGTCCACATTGAGCCAGGCTCAGATGAATCAGCATGTAATTGTGTTTCAGTTGTGAAGGTGTGTCACCCCGCTGTTTCCAGCATCCAAGAACCGTAATTCAGTGAACTCAGACGCTGAAATGGGTTCCATGCAAGTAAATGCCCAGCCATAGCAAGTGCACTGGACTGGGCACCTCATCTGACACAGCAACTCATCGTCCTTGCGCGGACACTGAAAACGCTCATCACACATGTTGATCAGATGAAGACATACCTTGGAGTCGCGACAACGATAATATCCAGGACAGACATAGTCATCGCATTCATGTTCATCTTCTTTTCCTGGACAGTCGTAAACACCATTGCATCGTAGGAAAACAGGCAGGCAGTAGCCGTTCTCCGGACACTGGAAATGACCTTCTGGGCATGTGTGTGTGCTGGGTTTAGCAGTTCCAGACAGAACCAGTTGAAAGGAGAGCTTGGAAAGTCAGCAAAAAAGGCTTCCTCACAGGGTAAACTGAAATGACAGTGACTGATTATATAGACCATGATTCAGTCTACATGATAATGAATGGTAAACATGGTAATCGAGGTTGCCTTATTCTTTTCACTTTGCTCTTTATCTTTACTTTAATAGCCATATTTTTATCTTTCAAAAGAATTTGCAGGAATGCTTCGGTAAGCTGTCATATTTGTGTCAGGTTATGGTGATAGCATATACACATTTCAATGTGTACATTTTGCCAAAGCAAAAGACCAGGCAGCGAAAATAAAAACAGGATCATGTGCTGGTTGACTATTTCAATCAAGTCAAGAAAAGAATTTAATTCTAAACATATCATGGTGATGAACTTGCAAATAAAATTTTGTCTACGTTTTAGATGGGTTCTCACACAAAAAAATCGCATATTGTTAACTAAGACTGACAATAAAATAAATTAAGTATTAAGTACTCATACAAGCAGCTATTAAGCCAGATATCACATGCTCAAGGCTTTGAGATATTTAGCATAATGTACGAGTTTGACCAGTAATTCTGTTTGTTTCTAAGCTTGATCTCACAGGTTGTAAGAGCGATAAACAAGATCAAACATACATATATAATTTTTTTTCTAAGCATTCGGTTCTCTTGCTGTCGAAAGAATCAAGTGCGACTCAAGTCATACTTTCAGAACAGATAGTTTCCAGTTCTGTTGTCAGACATTTGCTCTCAGATACGATAGTTTTATGTTGCTTACGGGCCAGTAGACCGATGGTGTTCTTTTGAGGGCTGGTTCAGTTGCTAGACACAAACATAAAGGGTCATTGTTAACCACGTATGATGGAAACGTTTCATTATAGCTGAAGTGCATTTGCTGCATCAGCACAAACAATTTAATCGAAATGTATTTGAGACAGAGCAGTTTTCATTGTTTATTACAAGTGTGTTTTCTCACTTGACTCTTCCGATGTATTAGAACTGTCGTCAAACTGAATATAATATTCTGCATATAGAAGAAAATGTGAATAATTTTTTCAGCTGTTTTGGTCAATGGCCACCTTCGTATGACGACGTTTGCCCTTCTGGTGATTCTCGTTGTCCCCACCCCAGCATGTCAAGCTGTGTTAAAGACATATTCTCGCACATTGTCATTTGCAAAACATTCACCTAATGGAGACCGTTATCGATTTAGATTTTCAGTAACTAATATAGTAATCCTTGGATTATGTTCTTTCGTTCTTGTGTCTAATTCTGTAATATAATGATAATAATAATAATAATGATAGTAATAATAGTGGTGATAATGATGATAATAATGATAATGTATTATAATGATTATCATTGTTGTTGTTGTTGCTGTACCTGTCGTAGTAAAAGTTGTAGTAGTAGAGGTAGTAGTAGTAGTAGTAGTAGTAGTAGTAGTGGTAGTAGTAGTGGTGGTGGTAGTAGTAGTAGTAGTAGTAGTAGTAGTAGTAGTAGTAGTAGTAGTAGTAGTAGTAGTAGTAGCAGTAGTAGCATAGTAATGATCGTCTCGTAATTTCATTTCCCACAGTGGGAAGAAAGAGGTCCCACCTAACCGAACTCTGTGACCATGTTTGGCTGAGTGTTTTCCTCGAGGACTTGTCTCCCCTTCCTCGTCAGGACCGATACTCGCGAGTGACCTGACTGAGTACTCGTCTGTCGAACTGAACGGAGAATTCTTTCATTTTTTTCTTCTTTTTATCAAGTCTGAATCATTACAAAATGATGGAGACTTTACATAATGTATGTGAAGTAAGGAATGTATGCAGGTGATTGTGTTCCTGTCTGTTGAAGGCTGTACTGTTCAAAATGCTTTTGATTTTGGAGCAGCTCTGGCTACTCTGAATACTTTATTTAGCTATATTTTAGAAACCATTCATCCCCATGGTCAAAACATGTTGAGAGCCATCAGAAGCCCAGCCATCTTCGTGTGCACGGGAATGCAGACAATCAGAAAAATATGCTAAAATCCTTTATTCGAATTCATCATTCGCTGGCTATAGGAGAAATATATCCAGCATGCACCAGGATACCTGCAGAAGAATTTGTCATCTGCAAGCAAATTGCTGTTGCCCAGAGAGAGCCTGTGATGAAATCTTAGTCAACAAGAGCAGTGTTATCATCCCAGTCTCTCTTTCATTAGGCAGAAACCTCAGTTTATTACAGCCATCGCAACACGCTGGTGTTCGCATCTTAATTTCATGGTAATACATGGTTTCAGTTTATCTTAATGAAACGTGAATTGAGGTATGATTCGGTTCGGGATTTAAACCCTGAACTTTTATTTATCAATAGTCCTGATTTTATTGTGATCTCAGACCCTGTACAGTCTCTATACCACACATGTTTTAGAAATGTTATTTGCTTTTTACCTTGTTTATTTGTAACTTCTGTTCACCTGACACATCTTTTCTTGCCGTTCACTGATCAGCTAGGTTACAGACAAAGTGCTATGGTCAATGGACTTGCTCTATCCTGTCCCTCTTATGTGAAATGAACTTAACTCAGGCAATATGATTCTTTGAGCTTTTTTTTTTTTCTTAACGGTCACTTTATGTCACTGTATTCAGTCACGTTTCTCGCGGATGAATATCAAGGTATGATGACATGGATGTTTAATTGGGGAATATTGAAAGTCTGCTGATGTGTCGAGATGTGCGTGGCTGAGGGCTCTTCTCTATTTGTGTTCTGATCATCTTCTCTGGTCTCCCTACACATCCCCTCGGTCTCCCCTCTCCCTCCCTCGGTCTCCCCTCCCCCTCGGTCTCCCCTCCCCCTCGGTCTTCCCTCCCCCTCGGTCTCTCTCCTCCCCGTTTCTCTTCCCCTGAATCTTCTTCTTCTCTCCCCTCTACCACTGTCCTGCTTCCATGTTGCTGCGATTCATTTGGTGCAGTGTAAGTCATGCACTTGTTTGTACATACACTAACGTTTGACATGCTGTACTAAACCAAGAATCCACTTCCCGTTTTACATCTGCTGCTGGTGCTATACCACCACCACTACCACCACCACCACCACCACTGCCGACCCCACCACCAGCAACTACCACTACCACCATTATTACTACTACTATCACTGCTGCTGCTGCTGTTGCTATTACAATCATGACCATCAGCGGTGCTCTCACCGCTATAGCCTGCTACAGAGGCAACAAGTTGCGGTACCGTTACCTTTCCTGCTGTAGGACCTGACGTGAAGCATTCATTAAGCGGAGTTGTCCATGTCCATCCAAGGTGAGAGTTGCCGGAGGAGGGCGTCGGAAAATGTGAAGATAATGATAATCACACCTTGTGTACTGTTGGCACCCAGATTCGTCTTCTGCCTTTACACAATCCTCCTTGCCATCACACCATCCCTGCACCGAAAAACACTGAAAACACAGAATAGTAAAAGCAACGTCTGTCAGTAAAGGTGAAACGAATAGTAAAAAAAAAAAAAAAGGGGCCACGGTCATAGCTAGGATTGACAAACAAACAAGAACATAAACTCCAGCTCCAGCTGACAAAATCATTACCAGATACAAAAGCAATAGTCCTCCAAAGGGAAGAAAACATAATAGAAAATCACAATGCCACTCTTCTTATATTTCGGCCACGTGGCCTTTTTCAGAGAGAAAAAAAAATACAACTACGTGATGTCCATCTTTGGCAACTGGTCAGAGCAAAGAATTGACGTCATACATATATTACGCAAGTTTTGGCATGGCATAATAATATGTGATGTCATCAACAATGTGATGTCATCACAAGGGAGAAAAAAGGGAGAAAAGGGGGGGTGGGGGGGGGGGGGGGGGGGGGGGGGGGGAAAAAAAGGGCGCTAGGCAAGGCACAGAATCCACTGAAATTCATGTTCCTTTATCCATTCAGGAGGGTTATCACTTGCTGAACAAGTAGTATGGAGTAGAATTAAAGGCTACCCTGAGTAAAGATAGACTCTCCAAGAATAAGTATATTGATTCTCGTGGTTTGGATAACAAATCATATTTGAATCATACTGGCGTAATCAAATTCAGACAGATTAGTTCGCTATCTTACAGGATAAAACTTAATGCGTTCATCACAAAATACAGCAAAAATGTTAGATGTTTATGTGGTGAACAAATTTCTAGCAAGCACATCATTTTTTGAATGTCAGAGGTTAAGACCTATCTTACCAGTGATTTCTGAAAATTGTATTGAAGGCGTTTTCAAAAATGCTACTAGTTTGTTAATATTGCGAAATGTTTACTTGATGACATCACATATTATGATGTCATGCCAAACTTGCGTAATATGTGTATGACGTCAATTCTTTGCTCTGACCA
>JADBJO010005194.1:0-20000 GCA_016801955.1 Conus betulinus
GAGATAGTGGGATAGAGAGAGAGAGGGAAGAGATAGAGAGATAGAGGGAGGAGAGAGAGAGAGAGCGCGAGAGATTGATAAACAGACAGAGACCAAACTGACAGACAGAGACAAGACCGAGGTGGAACAAGCATAGAGATGGGAAAGAAGATGCCCATTAGTCGAAAAAACAAACAGACAAAGGCTGGGATTTAATCGTGCAAAGGATTAGGACAGAAAAAAGATTGGAAGAAAGAAGAAAACGAGAGTTGAGACAAACCACATGAACTCGCCACTAGACCAGCAAAATCCCAGACACCCGCAAGCATTCGTTATTCACACACACACCACACACACACACACACACACACACACACCCACACACACACACACACACCACACCACACATACACTCACACACACAGCGCTCACACACACACACCGACCCACACACACAAACACACACCACACACACACACACACACCACACAACACCACAGCACACACACACCCGCACACACGCACGCACGCACGCACGCACGTTATAACCAAACATATTCACGCGGCGCGCGCGCGCGCGCGCGCACCCACACACACCACACACACACACACCACACACACACACACACACACACCCAAACACACACACACACAATACACACACAAACACATTTTCTCTCGGTCTCGCTGTCAGAGAGAGAGAGGAGACGAGTCAGAGGAGAGAGAGACTAGAGAGAGAGAGGACGAGAGAGGAGAGAGAGAGAGACCGCGAGATGAGAGAGAGTGGGAGAGAGGAGAGAGAGTAGGCATGTGTAAGGTAGCCAATAAGGGCCAGATGACCGTAAAAGCCAACCTTACCCAGCATGTCTGCACACAATGTTTCTGTGAGCAGGTTGAGCTGGGTGATGTTGTCGATGGTGATGCAATGGTCTGATTAATTAATCAAACCAAATTACTCGTTATTTACAGCGTGCTAAGCCTTCGACATTTCAAGTCTAATTTCAGTTATGTTTCTGACGGTTGCGTGTACTGAATGTTAGGTCAGTGTGCGCGGCCGTTTCAAAACGATGATTGGGTAAAATATAGTGCTGCCTTGGTAAACAATACTAAAATGATCACACACACTCACGAGTGAATTTAAATATGTATACTTTTTTTTTGTGAATTTATGTTTTGTGTCTATTATCCACCTATCGGTTTATACAGACAGACAGAGAGATGAGAGAGAGAGGAGAGGAGGAGAAGAGAGGAGAGAGAGAGAGAGAGAGAGCGATGGAAGGAGGGGGTGGATTATATAGAGATAGTGAGAGATAGATAGATAGATAGATAGATAGATAGATAGAGAGATGAGAGAGAGAGAGAGAGAGAGAGAGAGATAGAGGAGAGAGAGAGAGAGAGAGAGAGAGAGAGAGAGTCTGTACTGATTGGTGAAGATCAGAATAGCAGCAGCGGCCAGGCTGACAACAAGTCCACCTACAGCCAACCACTCACTTTTGCTGAATTGCCTCCGCAGTTCAGTTTGACGTTCTCTGACATCAATATCCAGAGATATCCTGAGCTGTTTAGTGCATTGGATTGATAGGTGTCTTCTTCTTTTTCTCTCTGTCTCTGTCTTCTTGCCTGAATGACTGTCTCACTCTCTGTCTGTTTGTCTGTCGGTTTGTGTGTGTGTGTGTGTGTGTGTGTGTGTGTGTGTGTGTGTGTGTGTGTGTGTGTGTGTCTCTCTCTCTCTCTCTCTCTCTCTCTCTCTCTCTCTCTTTGTTATTCTCCCTTTCTCTGTCTGTGTCCTATCGGTCTTCCTGCGCTCGCTTTCTCTCGCTTGCTCCTTCTGTTTGTTTTTTATTTCGTTTTGTCTATAACTGCCTCCCTCTTTTCATTCCTCTCACCCCCCCCCCCCCCCCATCTCCCTATCTCTCCCTCCATCCTTCCTCTCACTTTGTCTCTCTCGTTGTCTCTCTGTGTGTTGTACTTCTCTATCTGTCTTTCTTTGTGTCTGTCGGTCCTTTTTTCTCTCTCTGAGCCTGTCTATGCTATGCACTTATGCGTCTGCGTGAAATGGCGTTTCATGCAGATCTGTGAAGGAATCATCAGCAATATAAGAAAAGCATCCCGAGAGCCTGCCAGGCTTGGCTGCGTTCAAAGCTGGTTTGATGGCAGGGCATCGACGTTCGTGATTGGAAGCTCGCTATCGCCCAGCATAAAGAAATCTGCCATTTTTCACCGCTCGTCTTGACGCGTTGTCGTTCTGGTGGATTTAATGTAGAATCAGGTAAGTTCTCTTCCACACTCCCCCACCCACCACTTTTCTGGGCAGGTTATCCTCGTCTTCCCTATGATGAGAAAGGTGTGGATGTTAATCCTGACGGATAGGCTGTCGTTGCACGTGCGACACCTGAAGTGGTGGTCCTCTTTCGTCAGTGAAGGACGAACGTCCTATGGCGAGTTACAGATAACTCAGATACGTGCGCGACCAAAACAGTGAGAAGTGGAGCGTCAGTGATGTCCCTTTGGTTGAGCATGCTAATCCTGTGATGTAATACGTCATCTCAGTCAAACGTCACACACACACACACACACACACACACACACACACTCGTCATTTTTCTCTGCTTCTGGAACTCGTGTGTGCTCATCCACGGTTGTGCGTTGGGTTTGAACACGCGGAGGTTTGCCGTTTATATGTAGGGTACATACAACAAATTCAGCATAGTAAGTATATACACATGAAAACACTCTTCCTGACTAACATCACTTCATGGACAAGAGTCACTTGTCTTCAGTATACAAGATCTCTGATGTAATCTTATTACGTGTCACAGAACACAGCACGCACTATCCTGATGTCGTGGAGTTCGCTAAGTTGGCTTGGCGACTAAGCAGTCATTGTCGTCCACAGGAAGGCTTTATGACGTCCCCTGCTGAATCACTATGAGGGGCCACAGGAGATGGGGTAGCTGGAATGTCTGATCTTCTGATGTACAGAAAGTCGGTAGGAAAAAGCCTTCTTCGTCTTCTTCTTCTTCTTCTTCGTGTGTGTGTTCGTGTGGTGTGTGTGTGTGTGTGTGTGTGTGTGTGTGTGTGTGTGTGAGTGTGAGTGTGTGTGTGTGTGTGTGTGTGTGTGTGTGTGTGTGTGTGTGTGTGTGTGTGTGTGTGCGTGCATGCATGTGTGTATGTGTGTAAGCCAAAATTTCACAAGGTTTGGACTAATGAGGCAAGAACAGAGTTGTACACTGAACAATTATCCTGATCTGGATTTGCAATAGATATGTCAAAACAGCCACAACGAAACAACCACAAACAAGAACAAAGAGACAAACCACCTACTAAAATCTGACATTACAATGCGTGCTTTGCAGACACAACATCGAGGCCCAGACCCGTTAATGTCACACAACCCAACAACAAGATACATATTGTTTGTAAGTTTATACGAAATCGATAAGTAGCGGGGGAAAAGGAAAACAACGCCTCAACTTCCCTTTTCTTCTTCCTCCCCTTTTTTATTATTTGCGCAAGCATTCGTCACGGCTCTCGCATGATGGACGATAAGGAGGATGAAGAAGAAGAAGAAGAATGACAAAGGCACTGCTGGCGTTAATGAGATGATGAGGGAAGATAAAAGTTTAATGCGACGCAGTAAGCAAAATCAAACATGACAGTGTCAATCAAGAAACGTGAAACAAAAGCAAAACCAACCATCCACCAACCAACCAATAAACCAAACGAGACAAAACTCATCCATCCACACAACCAACCAACCAACAAAATGACTTATTACAAAAAAAAAAAAAAAAAAAAAAAAAAAAACAAAAACAAACCTTCACTGGCCAATGGTGCCAAGTCTTTCTGATCACTGCTGCTTTTTTTCGCAATTCAGCATCCCACATGCCATCATAGCCCATAAGCCTGGTATTGTTTGGGGACCCCCTCCCTCCCCACTGAACTTCCTCTTTTCTCTCCCTCCTTATCACCCCTACTCACTCCCCTCAGTCTCTCTCTCAGTCCTCTCTTTAGAAAAGGCCGGTATGAAGATAAAAAGATCTCACCAGACTGTCCTACCCTCATGTCCACAACCTTCCTTCCACGGCCCCTCTACTATCCTCTTCTTGATAAGCGCTTAACGCTATCTCACTGTAGCCAACGCCTGTAAGAGTCGGTGAGAGTAGCCTGTGATTACCCTGGAAGTGGGCGCCATGGAATCACGGTTATTACTTCATACATGCTGATAAGGGGATGGGATTTGCTGCACACGTGTTCCTGTTCCGAAATGTCATCCGTGACTATGCAGCTATGTGTGTGTGCACATATGCGTCCGAGCTCCTCCGGACAGATGTAGGGGGAAACAGAGGGAATGGGAGTGAGAAGCAGCACTTGCAGACAAAGAAAGGTGGGGTAAGGGGAGGATGGGGGCATGGGATCAGGTGGAAGGGAGATAGACAGAGTCTTAAAACGGAGTAGAGGAGACAAAAAAAAAAAAAAAAATGAGACAGAGAGAGACAGAAACGAGGAGACAAAATAAAACGGGCGGCGGGAAAATAGAGAGGAGACAGACTCGTGACTTTACGATGTATTATTTCATTTTTAGAGTCCCTTTGCCTTTTCGAGGCAACAATAAACACCCAACACACGAGAGTTTTTTTTTTTTTTTTTTTTTTTTTTTTTTTTTTTTTTTTTTTTTTTTTTTCTCGTGACTTTTTTATTTTTTTTTTTTCTTTTTTTTTTTTTTTTTTTTTTTTTTTTTTTTTTGTTTTTGTTTTTTTTTTTTTTTTTTTTTTTTTTTTTTTTTTTTTTTTTTTTTTTTTTTTTTTTTTTTTTTTTTTTTTTTTTTTTTTTTTTTTTTTTTTTTTTTTTTTTTTTTTTTTTTTTTTTTTTCTTTTTTTCCCTTTTTTTTTGTTTTGTTTTTTTTTTTTTTCCCCTCCGGCCTTTTTTTATTTTTTTTTTTTTTTTTTTTTTCCCCTTTTCCCCTTTTTTTGTTTTTTTGTTTTTTTTTTTTCCAGCTTTTCCTTGTTTTTCCCTTCCCTTTTTTTTTCTCGATTTTTAGTTCATAATGAGAAGGAAAAAAAAATTGGTTCATAAAAATTGATAAACATTGATCATGAAAACTGTTAATATACCCATAAGGATCAAAAAACTACACAGCAAATACTCCTATAATCCAAAATCTTACACACACACAGAGGTGAGTGCGTGTTTCCCCAAGCAGACACAAGCATAAAAGTTAAAACATCTATGAGTGTATGTATGTATGTGTTGTGTCTGTCTGTCTCTGTGTGTATGGTATTTATATATAATGCTGGACAATTAAGTAGTGGGGGAAAACAAGTGCAGACTAACAATTTTTTCAGCATTATAGTAATGACTTGGTATGATTTGAAATTGAGAGAAAAAAATAAAGATGAAGGAAATGGAAAAATGTATATCATAAATATTAAAACCCTTCACTAGCTGCGTGAGAAAACTATCGTAATCCCTCTCAAAAGGCAATCTCTATGTATCGCTTGCTCCAAGGCCTTTCGTCCACTGGATCAGACTCAGCAGGGAGACACGTCTGATTGTGTGTTTTTGCTCTTGGCGTCAGATAGAGACACACCACAGTCCATAATTCTGTGGTGTTCCAACCGCCAAGGGTTCGAAGAAGAATCCAACAGCACCCCCAAAGCAGCCAGCGAAAAGGTAGTAGAATTAAACAAAACGAAAGTGTGAAGAGGGAAAAAAGTTGTTGAAAACTAAAAACATTACCAAACAGTATAAAATGTAAGAGATAATCTTTGAGCCTATGCTTGAGGATCCATTTAAGGATGCAAGGGAGATCAAAAGATACGTAACAGTCTGATGGGTCAGCTCTGCTGTTCAATAACCAAGCATTTTTCAGCGGCTAAGAATTGCGCAGAACAAACCTTTCCTTGGATATCGTAAGAGATGCAATCCCCCACTGATTGACCAAACAATATAATGCTGAACAATTAGTACATGTACATATGTACATATATATAACCGTGTATGTGTGTGTGTGTGTGTGTGGTGTGTGTAGGTGTGTGGTGTGTGTGTGTGTGTGTGTTGTGGTGTGTGTCGTGTGTGCGCGTTGTGTGTGTTGTCTCTCTCTCTCTCACTCTCTCTCCTCTCTCATCTCTCAACATCCTCTCTTCTCCCTCTCTCCTCTCTCTCTCGGTCAAGCTGATCCTGTCAAGCTATCTGTGGACAAATGATCCATTCCTTTCGTTTGTCGTTTGCAGTGTAGTATCACTGCAGAGTGTAGGCTTTAACAAACTATTTTTGGAAAGAATTTGCCCTGGAATAACTGTCATAATTATCTCGTTTCAGTGCTTACGCTTATTAGGGTCATAGCTTTTTTCTGTTTGAATTCATCATCCCAGTAGCCTAGCAGCCCTAACATCGCGCCACAAAAATTTTCAGTTGAAGAAAATTCTTTTGTTACAGTGAAGATAACTATTTTGTTACAATGAAATTCCTGTCTTGTATGGTGAAAAAATGTTTGTTTTGTTATAAGGACATTTTTCTGTTTTGACGTGGTGAAATGAATATTTTGTGACAGTGAAAATCAGCCTGCTGTTATTCAGTGACGGTACTGTTTTGCAAGAGTGAAAAAAAACGGCTGCTTTGTTAAAAACTAAAACAAAACAAAAGAAAAAGCACCGTTTTTTTCATGAAAAATCATCACGATCTTTTGGAGCTGCTGATCTCCTATAGTTATTTTTCTCTACCTCTCTGATACCTCCCTCCCTCGCCACCTCCCAACCCCCCCCCCCCCACCCCCCGTCTTCCCTAGTCCCTCTCCCTCAGCCCACCCCCTGTCCTCTCCTGAGCTGGACAAAAAGCAGCAGAGAACGAGAAGGAAATGCCAACATCCCGAAATCGATGGCGAAAGAGTCAGAGGTCATTTCTATCCAGCACAACCCCCATCCTGAGCTGGGCCGACGCAGTCGTGGGAATTATTCATGGGGCGACGGGTGAATTGCATGCCCCTAGCCGAGCTGCCGGTGCTGGCCGCACGACCGACCACAAAGTCTACCAGTTGCTGGCTCCTCCAGCTTTTGTTCCCGTCCCCTTCCTACTCCATACCCCAGCCTCCATAACTTTATCTGGTGGTCTTGTCCGGAGATCTCTTGCGGGGTTTTCGATCACTGCCTTAGTATCCAAGGCAAGCCCTTGTTTAAAGGAATGAGTGAGAATGACGATGGGGAGGAGGTGGGGCAGGTGGACGCAGAGAGAGAGAGAGAGAGAGAGAGAGAGAGAGAGAGAGAGAGAGAGAGAGAGAGAGAGAGAGAGAGAGAGAGAATGACTTATTGAGCTTAAACATACAAAAGCTTGTTTTTCAACGATGGGAACTGGTGAGAACAGTTCTCGTTCACGCAATAAATGTAACGTGAATAAATAACTAAATAAACAGAAAGCCGGCAAGCGTCACACAATACATTGCAATGCGAAATGCCCGTCACGGAAAGGAGTATTACACTGGAGACAGAGAGGAGAGAGAGAGGAGAGAGGAGAGAGAGAAGAGAGAGGAGAGAGAAGAGAGAGAGAGAGAGAGAGTCTTTATTTACCAGTGCATGAAATAAACGTAGGTACTTGTGAAATGTAAATGTATGCAGTCTTTGCCCAGAAGGAAGAAAAAAAAACAAAAACAAAATTAAACATTTAAACTAACGCACAATAGACAAAAGATAAAAAGACAAAAGTGAAAATGATTAAGCATACATTCTTTGATGTACTTTAAAGAGGAAACTTAAAAATAAGATAAGTTATTCGCGAAGAAATGTATGTAAGTAGAAAGGTACACAAACCAGCAGTTACACTGATAGCCACGATCTCCCCTCTCTCTCTCTCTCTCCTCTCTCTCTCTCTCTCTCTCTGTGTCATCATCCTCTGCTCACCCTGTGTGTTGTTGTGGTGTGTGTGTGAGAGAGAGAGCGAGAGAGAGAGAGAGAGGAGAAGAGAGAGAGAGAAGTGAGGAGAGAGAGAGAGAGAGACAGAGACAGAGAGACCAACCATATGGACAGACAGATACACACGACATACATTAGACAGCACACACGCCCCGTGACAGAATGTTATGATGGACACGCAACTATAGCATATAGCAGCAGCAGTCCGCTCTTTCGCTTTCAATGCCAGTCGCACACGTTGCAAACTAAACAGTCCACCATACAGAATCCAACAGTCCACCAATAGCAGCTTGTTACCCGGTATCCCTGCACACACCCCCCCCTGCCCTCTCCCCACCATCCCCACCCCCTCATTGCCCCACTTCCCCCCTGCACCCAAAGTGCTAGTCAACCAGATCCAACCACCTTGACAAAGCAAAAAAAAAAAACAACTCACATCACTTTATGGTCCAAGGCAGTCCCCACATACCATTACGAGTCGCCCCAAAACACTTGGATTTTTAAGGCCCGTATTAGTCCATCTTGTATAAAACATAGAGTACAGTCGTCCTCTGCGGCCCATTCCCCTCCCCTAATTCCAACCCTGTGCCTGTTTCCATATTTCCTTTACGTCCCGTTTCATGGTTTCCTCCTCGATACCACGCACATAGGGCGTGAAGGTTGGAGTCACATTCGAGTTGACAATGGAGTTGGTCCCACGTTCGCCGGAAATCAACACAAGCGAAAAGCAACCACACTTCTACCGGTAATCGGTCTTGCAGGTACGAAACAATAAAATACGAATTTGTTTTATAAAGAATACATGTTCCGTCATGACAGAGAATAATATTACAGAGTTTAAAAATTCAGATAATATTGTCCGTACCAACAACAAAAAAATGTCATTAGACATGTTAATCATTGAAAAAAATAAGAAGAAAAGAGGGGGGTGCGGATTGCTGTCAAATGTGGTTCGGGTTGGGAGAGGATGGAGATTGGAAACAAAGGTGAGAATGGAAAGCTAGGATAAAAATGAATACTTACGAGAGGGGGGGGGAGTGGGGTGGGGGTGGGGGGGTGGGTGGGTGGGGGGGGGGGGTGGGGAAGGGGGGAGGGTGGGGGGGGTGGGGGGGTGGGGGGGTGTGGGGGGGGGGGTGGAGTGGATGGTTGGGGGCGGTGGGGGGGGGAAGGAGGGGTAGATGGAAATGTAACGGCAGGGCGAAAACCTATGCAGGGAGGGACAACAAAGAGGATGATAGAAAAAGTCTAAAAATGACCCCCTTAATGACAACAATTAACAAGAAATATTAAAACGTGGGTTGTGCGGGAACACTATGGTCTAAAGTAAAGAAAGGGTTAAAAGAAAAAAATCAAAACAACAAACAAGCAACCAACCGAACCCACTATGAAAATGCAATGGAACAAACAAAAAAAAAAAACTCAAGAAAAAAAAACGCCTCAGAGAGGACAAGAGAAGGAGAAGAGAGAGATAGAGAGAAGAGAGAGAGAGATGAATAGAGAGAGATCCCCACATCAACAAATCACTAGCGTCTGGTAGGCGGCACAATTGTCATTCTGCAAGAAATACTTCACGTGTCTCACACTAAAATAAGATAAATGCTGACCAGTTTATTCACCACTTAAACCCAAACAACAATGATTTAGATTAAGGGTTTAGGTCCTGTAACTAACAAAACAGAGTCTGACAGTTATCCCTTTAATTGATATGCAGAATCGAAAAACAAAAAGTCTCACAGATAGTCCCCCTTTGAGGAAGTTTAGACTTACTTTTAGTAATATCTTTTTCTTGTTTTCTTGGCCAGTGATAATTAAGTAATATCTTTTTTTTGCAAATCCATTTTCAACAGTCGTTTTTTTTCTTTCTTAATTTTTGCTTCATTTTGAAAAAAAAAAATCGAGACAACCCTACATCCAGCAGAGACAACCCGTCATTCAAGTAAGTATTGCTTCACGTCTGGTTAAGTAACAAACAGAGCAAACCTTGCTTACAAATATCCCAAACCCATCATACTGGTTTTTAGTTTTTGATGATCGAACAAAACCACGCAACAGAAAGAAAAAAGGAAGAGCGGGAGAAATTTTTTTTTTTTTTTTTTAGCAATTGAATGATCAAGGTGTCCATTGGGTCCATTGACAGACGAAATCAGTAATATGCTCTTTACTCATTTTCACAGTGGTGAGGAGCGAATTAACTCTAAAAAAAAAGATGCAAACATACAATTGTTTTTGACTGTTAATACGTATGTTTGTTAAAAACACGTGAATAAAAAAGCCTTTTGTTGTTTCGGAACACTGCAACAGTTTTTGCTTTTTGAATGAACCATGATAACCGCGTGTATATAATAGATATATATATATAATATAATATATATTATATTATATAATATAATATATTTTGTGTGTGTGTGTGTGTGTGTATTGTATGTGTGTGTTGGTGGGTGTGTTGTGGTGTGTGTGTGGATGTTTTTCCATGCTTATAACATACAGTTTATCACCAAAGGGTATTCCACTCACCTGGGTTTTTCACAATGTGTGCAATGCACTAGCTTTTCAAGAAAACTACGGGAAGAGAATCGCGGTCTCAGCAATGGAAGGTGAGACTGTTTTTGCATCGTGGCACTTATATATAATATATATTATAATATATCTCATATTATTAATGTATTCTGGATATTATATCATATAGCAGCATTCTGGCGATTTTGACGCAGTTTCTGTCATACCTGTTTATATTACAAAAATTGTGACACTTTTTTTTCCTGTCAAACACAAGGGAACAGGGAACAGTTTCCCACACCGTAACTTGTCAACTGGTAGGTTTCGTAGATTTAACTCTTTTACCCTTGTGTTATTTTGCTTAAAAACTAGGACAATAGTTTTCAGAATATTTTTCTTATCTTACCATCATATTGAACGAAACACCAACCATGGGATCCACCAACCAACCAAACCAACGCCCACCCCCCTTCAAAAACAGAAAAGAACCAAAAAAAAAAAAAAAAACCAAACCAACAAAAAACAAACACCCCGCGCAAAAACCCCAACAAAAAAAAACCCGCCAAACAAAACAAAAGAAAAAAAACAAACCAACACCAACCAAAAACCCAAAAACCACCCCCCACAAAAACCAACCCCCCCCCCCCAAACCCCCCCCCCCCCACACAAACACACACACAACCAACCCAAAAAACAAAAAAACAGCAAAGAAACAAAAAAAAAAAAAAAAAAAACCTACGACAGGAGACGACAGTCACGATTACGTATTTCTTTTTTCTTTAGGCAGTTTATAATTTAAATAGTTGACAGACAAGTCCCTGCTGATAGTTATGAAAAAAAAATAAATTTTTTTTTTTTTTTTTTTTGTTTTTAATTTGTGAATTTTTTGCCTTTCCATTCCAATTCCAATTTTTCCTTTCACACAGTTTCTTCCACAACTTTTCAGTTTTGTTGCCTTTTTTTCAGTTTCCCATTTCAATCATCAAGGGTCAGCGAGCGTTCACAGAATTCTTTTCAGTTTCGACAGAGTCTTTTCCATCGATTGTAAAGTAAAACTTAAAGTGTAAATCTATCCGTAATGAATATAACCTTTATTCAATTTGGGCACAGCTTATGCAAGGGCTGTTCAGAGATTTTTCTGTTTCAGTCATACCCCAAAAACAAAGTTCATACAAACATTTCTTCATTTCGAATGTGATCTTAACCAGAGGTAAATAAAACAATGATTATTCAACTTGCAAAGGTACGCATTAATAATAAAAATGACACAGAACCTACGGTCAAGCGGGGTGTCAATCATCGTGTTAATAAATATTTATTCTGGGTATTGTCCCTGTTGGCTGTAAAAGGAACCCATCGAAAAAATCGCCATGTGAACTGGGACTTACTTTGCAAACTGACAATCGAGCAGTGTTGTTCGAACCCCCCTCTTTGTGACATGAGATTACATACGAATGATGGCTTTCAAAGGTGTTTAAAAAGGTGTGACTGAAATGCGAGAAATGCTGAGAGGGTGCAATATGTTTTTTCCGAGTCACCGCAGATTTGGCTGGTGAATAAATAACTCAGAACTAAGAATCGCCAACTCAGAATAAATCTCACGACGCTATCACCCATCCACGCTTCCTTCTCACAAACGCTGACAAACACCAACACCGACCCGCTTCCCCACAACGCTTTTCCGCCATCTTCAATTTGCAAGCTTATGCAAGGGGAGTTCAGATTTCTGTTTCATTCGATGTGAGCTTACAGAGGTACATAAATACAAATGATTCACTGCAAGGTACGCATTATAAAATGACACAGAAATAGGCATAGCGTGTCAATCGTGTTATTCTGTAAAGACCATCGAAATCGCCTGTGACTACTTGCACTGAACAATCGAAGCAGTGTTGTTCGAAACCTCTTTGTGACATTGAGATTACATACGTAATGGCTTTCAAAGGCTGTTTAAAGGTGTGACTGAAATGCCGAGAAATGCTGAGGAGGGCATCTTTCCGATTCACCGCAGATTGCTGTGAATAAAACTCTAAGCCAATCAGAATAAAATCACGCTTCCTCTTAGATCTTAATAGAAACAAATGGTAGCGGGCACATGTTGTGTGTTTTGAACTGCGAAAAACGAAGTAAATCCTTTCAGTCAGAGTGCGTTTGACAATGCCTTGTACTTTACATGCAAGTGGAGAAATGGATTTGCATGCAGAGTGAGATCGCCTGACACTTCCGACAAACTGTGGCGTCAAACTTTGATGACGTAATGTCGGCTTTCTCTGGCTTTTCACAGAATCATCCATCAGCAATTTACCAGAAAACATCGACGGGGTAAAAACTTTGTGTAAATATTTACAACATTAGAAGTGGGGTGGTAAGGTGGATGAGGAAGAGACGGGAGGAGGGAGGTGTGTGGATGGTAGGAAGAAGGGACGGCGTGGGGAGCATGTGTGCTCTGTACATGATCAGCACAAATCTAGGCTGTGCATCCATCCTTTGCATAAATGCTTCATCATAGACAATGACTAAAACACGTTATTCGAATCAGTTACGAAATTGTGTCATACGGACATTGTCATAGATAGGTAGATAGATAGAGAGAGAGATAGGTGGACAGATAGATAGAGAGATACAGACAGACAGAGAGACAGATACAGAGACAGACTTGTTTAGACTTGCTACTATTACTACTACTACTACTACTACTACTACTACTACTACTACTATTAGTTTTTTAGAACCACCATAATCATTGATATGATAATAAAATAATAATAATAATAGTAATAATAATTATAACGATAATGATATCAATAATAATAATGATGATGATAATGCTAGTAATGATAACAATAATCATGATGATAATAATATCAATAACAACAATAATGATAATACCACCCATCGTGGCGTAGTGGTTAGCATTGCGGACTCCCGGCTGGGAGGTCGTCGGTTTGATTCCCATCAGACCCATTTATTTGTGTGATGTTTCTGCCCCGACCCGGCTCCTACCCAGAGCTGAGTTTGCTACGGGCTTAGCTGTGAAGACTGGGACCATACAATCGAGTTTCATCCACTCAATGGAGGCGTCTCTGAGAGTGTTGCTGAAATTTCAGACCAACACACTGCATGTGTCTGTATCTCTCGGGCCTGGTTGACGGTGGGATACATCATGACAGTAAGCGTAGAGTACAGCCCTGTCACGCAATCTCAGACAAGAATGGAAATATGTAGCATTATCTTCATCATCCGCATTCTCATCGATGAGCATTAAAAAGTATCAGACTCTGTGGCTCTTCATGCCCTGCTCTCATGGTGATCTCAGTTTCAATTGCCTGTCAAGTCTATGGACTTGGTTTTAGTTTGTCGTGTGGTCAACGGTATTGGCAAATTCGTTGAGGCTGTCGTTGGACGGACATGGTGACGCCTTCCGGCGGGAGAGCTCACTCACGCCGGTTCCGCGACTATGCAATTATCATCGCCTGTAAGGGGCTAAGCAAGTGATGTCCTACGTATGTTGGATCAGAACTGGCACCACTGGACACCACCGAAGTGACTCGGCAGCAGTGCAGTGTCTCCTCTGGGGGGTTACCCAATGACCGTTTGACATTGATTGCTCCCTGTGGATTGCCGGTGCCGGGGCTGTGGCAGTGGACGGCAGTGGACGGAGAGTCGGAATGAATGGCGTGGGTGCAATGCCACTGAAATGGCACAGAAGATGGGGAAAAAATCTACATGCGCTCTCAATAACAATGATCTCTATATGCGCTCTGTCTCTGCTATGGTCAGCGCACTTGAATAAAATAGACAAACAAACAAAAACAAACAAACAAAAAAAGAAAACAACAAAAACAAAAACAAACAAACAAACAAACAAAAACCCACCGCCGTAATCTGAATGGAATCAACGTTCAGAACTGCATACATGCACTAACTACAACTGAACACTAAGACATCAATATTCCATATCCAGGCTAACCTCATCACCCCAAACCCAATCCGCACACAAAGCACACACATACACAAGAACGTGCGCGTGTGCACACACACACACAAACGCGCTCGCGCGCGGGCACACACACACACACTTGCATGCACGTACACACACACACACACACACACACACACGCACACACTCTCTCTCTCTCTTTCTCTCTCTCTCTCTCTCACACACACACACACACACTTTTTCTCTCACTGTCACACACACACACACACACACACACACACACACACACACACACACACACACACACACACACACACACACACACACTTTTGGCTTACATCAGCAGAGATCACACACACTGTCATAATGTGGCAGGAGAAGAACAAAAGGAATGACATAAAAGTGGGAAGACTGCGTTGATGACAACAAGAAGAAAAGCATTCTGAAACATAGATGTGAAAGATGCGTGTATCACCAGAAGAACGCAGAGAACGTGGCAGCATACAAAGACCACCATCGGACACAAGCAAGATGGTGTTGCGCCTGTTATTGTGGTAAGGAATGCTAATCTTGTTTTCAGCATGAGAAGCAGGAAGCCAGTGCGGATCGTAGGCTAAAAAAGGAAAGGCTCCCTTTATATTGATGATACTTCGAAATTGAGGCAAACGGCACAATAACTCGGTGCAGTCGATTTATAAGATCCTGAAGAAACCTCGCAAGCAAAGCGTTGAAATAAGCAAAGCGTTGAAGTAAGCAAAGCGTTTACGTCCAGTCTGGAGAGGGTCCAGAGTGACTAGTATTTTTGTTACATCTGTGGGAAGTAAATCTCTCTACTACAGCCAATCCTGCTGAACGTGCGCGCGCGTGTGTGTGTGTTTGTCTGTGTGTGTCCACGCGCGCGCGCGCGCAATATTGATCTGATGAATCTCCATAACATTCAAATTCAATTTGTCTTAAATCATCCAAATAGACGGACGTAGACGGACAATCAGTACATGATCCTCCCAACCAGCCGCTTTACAGAATGATCGACCGACCGTCTTGCCTTCCAAGTGCGCAAGGTAATGAGCATACCAACCAAGCTTTCTGTCTTCCAGGGCATTCAGGATATAATTTCTAGAAATAGTTGTGAAGTTCAGGAGACAAAGTAAGGAAGTTTGACGTAAACGAGAAGTTGATTAGTATATATATATATATATATATATATATATATATATATATATATATTATATATATATATATATATATATATATATATATATATATATATTTTTTTTTTTATTTCTCTGCCTAAAGTGTTAGCAATGGACATGACGTGACCCGCATTGGCTGGCTGAGCTGTGAACAACAATGAGCTGACTTCAGTCGACAGATGTTGCGTGTACATCGACAGGCCTGATTACGAAAAGGCACTGTCCCCCCCCCCCACCCCCCCCCCCCCCCCCCCCCCCCCCACCTGCCACTCCCCCCAGTGCCTTCCAGCCCCACCCTCCTGGCATCGTCTTTGCTCTTTGATCTGTGTGCGTGCATATCATACATGCGGGATGGTGGTAACCCACAGATTTGTTTCGTTGTATTCAGGGCAAAGTGGACAGGGATGTCCCAGATCGAAAAAGTCTTTAAAGAACGGCGTGAAGGACAGAACATCATCATCATCATCATCATCATCATCATCATCATCATCTTCTTCTTCTTCTTCTTCGTCTTAATCCATATTCTTATGCCTGGGTGTTGTTTTAATCACCACTACCACCACCACCACCACCGCCACCATCATCATTATCATCATCATCATCGTCAGGATCATCATCGCGTCGTCGTCGTCGTCGTCATGTTTTTCTTCTTCTCTCCAGCTCAGTTGTGATATGTATAGTCGTCGCTTAATCCTCCGGGTTTTTTTTCTCTCTTGCTTCTCCTCTTGCTGTTGTTGTAGTTGTTGTTATTGTCGTCGTTGTCATTGTCGTCGTTGTTGTTTTCCTCGTTCCTCTTCTTTGAAAAGAAAATGGCGCTTTTGTCTTTGAGATGTTTCTTTACCATTCACAGTCTTGCAGAACAGCAGAGAGAGAGAGAGAGAGAGAGAGAGAGAGAGAGAGAGAGAGAGAGAGAGAGAGAGAGAGAGAGAGAGAGAGAACACCGCAGAAAGTCAGAACAAACAAGCGAATAAAATGCCACGATGCCAACCCAGTCGTCTTCCTTCTTTCCCTCAACTTTCCCATCCCTCCCCTCCCCTACTCCTACCCCCCCCCCCATCCCCCACCCCACTTCCTTGCCACTCTCTCTTCCCCCCCCCCCCCCCTCTCTCCTCCTTCTCCCCCCCCCCCCCCCCCCCCCCCCTCTCCTTTCCCCTTCCTGCAGACGCAGCCATCTCCGGACGCAGAATAAGCTGGCCCACTGTGAAAGTTGAAGCAGTTCGCCGAGGCTTGCAGTCCATTAGCAAGAAAGGGACCAAAGAGTCTTATCCTCCGTTAATTCCTGTCATTAGAAGCACCCCCCCCCCCCACACACACACACCCCCCCCCTCCTCCCTCTACTCTACCCCCTCCTCCCTCCCCCCTCTCCATACTCCGGGGCGCCATGGGAGAGAGATAAGTATTGATTGATGCCGTGCAATTTTCCTCTATGCGCACACGCTGGAAAAGGATGCTAATCACACGCTCATGCCGTCTGTTCCTTCCTCTGCCAGACTCGGGGCCAGCAACGTGGATGGACAGGCAGAAAAAAAAAAGCGCTTCAGCTATCCTGTCTGTTGCGCAGGACGATCAAGCCATCGGCATGGAACCCCGAGTCGTGGGATAAAGTGAATTTGCTGACTTCTTTCGCGCCTTGCCGTCCTGACGTTGGCATGCAGGGTCAAACTTGGTGGCATGTTCACGTTTGTCTATGACACGTCAGTTTTTCTCAAATTCTTTTATAAGCCACACTTGTGAGACGTTACAGCTGCGTATGAAACACCCGTTCGGCCTACTGACAACAAAATTAGATTTTTGATCTGGGAAGTGATGCCATTTTTATCTAATTTAGATTCTTGATCTGGGAGATGATGTCATCTAACTCAATTTCCACCACCTATGTTTTAGGGTCAAACTTCAGAGCTATTACTGCTGTCTGTTTCAGATCATGCCTCCACATAAAATCTGTTTACAGGCTACACTGTAAAGTCGTTACTGCTGGACACACTGAAGCCAGTAATTCTTACAGCACTGTTGAAGATGGTACCATGCAGTCGAAAGCCCTATCACTTGGCGTATTTTTTTTTTTTTTTTTTTTGGTTTTTTTTTTTTTCGTTTTGAGTTCAACATTTTTTTAACACTCCATAGATAAGGCAATTCTTCTCAATGTGTATTTTTTTTTTGGCTAGACCTGATATTTGTTGGTTGTTATTGCTGTCTCTGCCAAGCCAACGCTTTTTCAAACTGTTAAGGACGCTTGAGAGGTGTTAGCAGGCCTATTATCAATGATACGTCAACTGTCAACAACATCTGCACGTAAGTCATCGTGACAGACGTCGTTTCATCTAATGTCAAGTTTGTAAAAATCCTTTCTTTTTCTTTCTTTCTTTTATAAGGAACACAAATAAATTACTATGGACATATGCGTTAAAGTCTGATTTTGAAGGTTCGTGCTGTTACATCTATATGTCGAGTTTAAAGAATCACCGTGTAAAAAGAAATTGAAAGTTGTGGTAATGAAGATGAAGGTGATTATGGCCATCGTCCAATATGTAGCCCGAGGCGTTTGAACAGTTTCTTAAATGGCACCCCTTGGTCCAAGCTGCTTCGAAATTGGCCCAGTCGTTTACGGGAAATGGGTACTCAGACAGGCTTACACAATCTGCCTGCCACCACTGGGATCCCTTTGGAAGCTGTATTTTTTTGTTCGTGCTGCCTGATTCTGCTGCACGGGAATGCCAAGTTCCAGTTCCCCTCTACATTTCTCCAGTCAGCCAGCGCCCCGACATGGCTGTTAGCCCTGTGGACCGTCTGGGTGTGTTGTGGATGCGGCATCCCCCCCCCCCCCCCCCCCCCCTCCCCCCCCCCTACTCTCCTACCCCTATAGCTCCCATCAGAATTCTACCACATTGGATCCAAAATGACTCCTGGAAAATATGAAAAATGAAATATGAATAGAACTAAGTCATGTTCGCCAGACCGATACGTCTTGGAAAAATGTCGCCCAGTTTCATAGGCGCACTCTGTTGGTGATCCTCTGTTCTCTGTCACAGTGTTGTTGCTCACAATTATGATCGGCCAAGGTTGCTGGAAAGTGGTGTTTGTAATTGTCGCGCTCAAACTGACTGGCCAACAGGAGAGAGTTGTGTTTGAAAGTGTTACTCTCAAATTCATTAGCCATCTTGAGAGGGGTCAAGTTTAAAAGCATTGCTAAAATCCATTGACAAGCATGAGAGGAGTCGCGTTTGAAAAGTGTTGTTAAAAGAAACTGGCAAGATCGCAGGAGTTGTGTTTGAAAGTGTGTTTAAAAAAACAACTGGCAAGATCGCAGGAGTTGTGTTTGAAAGTATGGTTCAAATTCATCTCTCAGCATGACAGGAGTCATGTTGAAAAGTGTCTCTAAAAGTCATTGGACAGAATGACAGGAGTCATCTTGAAAAGTGTCTCTGAAAGTCATTGGACAGAATGACAGGAGTCATCTTGAAAAGTGTCTCTTAAAGTCATTGGACAGAATGACAGGAGTCGTCTTTTAAAGTGTCGCTCAAATTCACTGGTCAACATGGCAGGGTGTCATTTGATATATCTCTCAAATCGATTGGACTTCATGACAGGAGTTCTGTTTGAACGTCTCACTCAAAATTTTCTGCTTTGTATGACAGGAATCGTGTTTGAACGTGCCTTCAAATTCATTGGCCGACATGACAGGAATCGTGTTTGAACATGCCCTCGAATTCATTGACCAACATGACAGGAATCGTATTGGAGCGTGCGTTCAAATTAATTGGCCAGCATGACAGGGATCGTGTTTGAAAGTGTCATTCTAAATCATTGGCCATGATGACAGCAGTTGTGTTCGAACGTCTCGTTCAAATTCATTGATCAGCACTATTACCAGACTTGTGCTTGAAAATGTCTTTTTTTTTGCTGTCCCAACTTCTGCGCCACCTCAGAGGCAGTGCACCCACGCCGCCCATTCCGACACCCCGTCCACACCCACAGCCCGGTCGGCCCCGCCGCAGCCCCGGCACCGGCAATCCACAGGGAGCAGTTAATGTCAAGTCGTCAAGAGGCAACCCACCGGAGGAGACACTGCACTGCTGCCGAGTCACTTCGGTGGTGTTCAGTGGCGCCTGTTCTGATCTAACATATGCAGGACACCACCTACTAAGCCCCATACTGACGACAATAATTGCTTAGTCGCGGAGCCGGCGTGAGTGAGCTCTCCCTCCGGAGGGCGCCACCACGTCCGTCCAACGACAGCCCCCATAGACTCGCCGGTACCGGTGACCCCGACGGAACTAAACCAAAGCCACAGACGTGGAGAGGACATCGAAACTGAGGTCACTATGAGAGTAGGGCATGAAGGGCCACGGAATTTGAGACATTTTTTAAATGCTGATCGATGAGAATGAGGATGATTAGGATGATGCTACGGATTTCCATTTCGGTCTGAGACTACTTGACAGGGCTGTTCTCTACTCTCCTTTCATAATATATCCCGGCGTCAACCAG
>JADBJO010005194.1:25000-27500 GCA_016801955.1 Conus betulinus
CCCAAAACAAAGCAAAACAAAAACCACTCGCTAAAGGATTTGGGATCCCGGGAGTTTCTGAGAGTGCGTAATATCTGATAGCGCAGAGCGTAGAGTACACGTATGGTGGAAGAGAACACACACACACACACACACACACACACACACACACACACACACACCATAGACACACACATACACATACACACACATACATAGATACACATACAGACATAGATACACACACATTCACACACATACACACACATCACACACACACACGTACACACACATAGATACACACACATACACACACACATTTCACACACACACACACCACACACACATCACACACACACACACACACACATACATCAAACACACACACACACACACACACACACACACACACACACACACACACACACACACACACACACACACGTAGGCACGCACGCACGCACGCACGCACGCACGCGCGCACGCACACACACATTGCGCTCGCACGCACGTACGCACGTACGGACGAACGCACGCACGCATGCACGCACGCACGCACGCACGCACACACACACACACACACACACACAAACACACACACACACACACACACACACACACACACACACACACACACACACACACCTCTGAAGGAAAGTATAGTCAGCTTGTACTACGAATTCGCAAGCAGTGAAGCTCGCTTTCTTTTTTCAGGTCAAGAAGCAATGTGCTGTTTGGAATTCGCTCGAGCTAGGAAATTTTGTTCTTTGACAAACCATACACAGTGCAAATTACAATAATCCAGCCGAGAAGTAACTGTTGAACTGACAAGTCATAGTGTTGCATCTGTTGAAAAATGTTTGCAGAACAAGGCACTATGGTACAGTTCCAACAATATCGCTCGACGCACAGTTTTGATCTGACCCTTTATTGAAAGTATTTGATCAAGTTCAAGTCCTAATAGCTGACCGTCGGTTGAAAACTATTGTCATCACCAACAATGTGTATTGACTCACTGCTTGTCTGCTTGAGTCGTGAGAGAGTGCCAGCAAGCATCATTTCTATTTTGTCAGCATGTCATGGGCTCGCTGCTCACTCAAGATCTGACCAGTGCGTTGGGCTAATGCGTACGTCAGACATCTGTTAAGTCGTAGCCGAGAGACCATCTTCTTAAATTCTCTCACCTTTGTCACTAAGTCATTTGTCCATCAGCTTTAAATCATGCGCAGTGCAGTCTCAAAGCTTAGCCGACGTGGTGTAGCGCATGTGGACTGGTCCGCACGCAGTGACATCTTGATGGAACCGAAAGTTACTGCTGTATATCCAGGACTGAATAATATCCATGCATAGCTTAATTTTAGATCGATCACCACCTAATTCGTCAGCTGACACACTCTTTAACAATTCAATGTCATCTGCATACTCACGAGAGTCACAACTTCGCGCTGAAATGATATCAGACAAGCGTTTAATCTCAAATGTAAACAATACAGGTCCTGACATAGGGCACTGGGGACACACCACACACAGGGGACATGGGCAGACATACAACCATCAGTGACAACTGACTGACAACCGCCAGTGACGTATGACACAAACCAACCCAGAACATTACTCTGTACGCCCAAAGTGACTTTTAACCTCCTCCAAATGATGTCACGATTCAGCTTGTCAAATACTGCATTAAGGTCAAAGGACACCAGAGCACTTTCGTTGTTATTTTGACAGCGTGAATTAGACTCGTGATTGGCTACATTATAACCTCCATCGGAGAGAGAGAGAGAGAGAGAGAGAGAGAGAGAGAGAGAGTTTAGATTGCTCCCATTCTCACCTTCCCTTTTCTGCCACTCTTGCGAAACAAAACAAAAACAAACAAAAACAAAAAACAAAAAAACCCCAAAGTGCTCTGAAATGCTTTTCGAAATAAAAAGAGATGGGGTTGGGGGTCGGGAGGGGGCGATTTTAAATATGATGGCGTAGTTGTAAAGAATCATCATGAATGAAGACCAGCCGCTGTGGCGAAGTGGTTAGCGTCGCGGACTCCCGGCTGGGAGGTCGCGGGTTCGAATCCCATCAGAGTCATGTGGGTTTTTCTGCCCCGACCGGCTCCTACCCAGAGCTGAGTTTGCTGCGGACTCAGTTGGGAAGACTTGGACCACACAGTCGAGTTTCATCCACTTAATGGATGCGTTTCTGAGAGTGTTGCTCAAATTTCCCTGACCAACACTGCAGGTGCCTGTATCTCTCGGGCCTGGTTGACGCCGGGATATATTATGAAAGGAAGCGTAGAGTACAGCCCTGTCATGTAGTCTCAGACCGAAATGGAAATCAGTAGCATCATCTTAATCATCCTCATTCTCATGATCAGCATTAAAAAAAAAATGTCTCAATTCTGTGGCCCTTCATGCCCTGCTCTCATGGTGACCTCAGTTTCGATGTCCTCTCCACGTCTGTGGCCCTTGGTTTGGTTCCGTCGGAGTCACCGGTATCGGCGAGTCCATGGGGGCTGTCGTTGGATGGA
>JADBJO010005194.1:35000-47500 GCA_016801955.1 Conus betulinus
GCACAATGGCGCTAAGGAAGAGGACAGAAACGCATCCTCCGTCTCCCCCCCCCCCTTTCCTTCCTCCACGTCCCCCTTTCCTCTTCCTACCTCCACTTTTCCCACCCCTCTTTCCTGAAAATGCCAGAATGGCTTCCATGGGCCGAGGACCTACCATCAGGCTGGTATGTGCCCCATCCCTCAGGGACAGTTCGCAGCCCTCACGTGACAATGATGGCCGTTTACTGCATCCGTAATGATGAAAATGATAGGGGTTACCGTTCCTGATCGGGTCCGACCGGCACGCAATCTATCCGTCAAACGGTGCCACGCGTGGCCTTGACTGCCTCCCTTCCCTGGTATTTGGGCGGAGAGAGAGAGAGAGAGAGAGAGAGAGAGAGAGAGAGAGAGAGAGAGAGGTGGGGTTAGAGACAGCAGGACAGAGAAAGGGTTAATGTCGTTTGCCATGGAAGCGAAAACACAGGGATTTTCTTGTCGAAACGGGGTTAACCTCAAAACCGCAGTGCCTGTTTCGTCCATCTCCGAATATCTGATATCTCCAAACCCAGCAAGAGAAAAAAAAAGTCTTGGCTGGATCGTGTTTCTTGTGTGTGTGTGTGTGTGTGTGTGTGTGTGTGTGTGTGTAGAAAGAGGGGTTTCTCTTGGTAGATGAGATGGGTATAAGAACGTAAAATAGAAGCAAAGGGAGCCGTTTGAAACCGCCAGTATATTTTTTGTTGTTTGCCTGTAGGCACTGACGCTTTTTATGGTTAAAAAGAAAGTAGAATGGTATTGCATGGATAGTTTCACACACACACACACACACACACACACACACACACACACACCACACACACACACACACACACACACACATACACAGAGATAGAGAGAGCATTTTACATATGTGAGGTTAAGTTGCAAAGTGAAACGACTGCAGGCGGAAATCTAAACAAATCTTAATAAATGTCAGCGAACCGCCCAGAGAAACGTGGACAAACGAGTCACAAGACAACACACAACGCGTTTCGCGCGTTTTCGACCTCTTAGGTCTTCCTCAGGTGAAACACAGACGGACAAAATAACGAAAATGCGCTTAGCTTTGATCGCTTCAGTTTGCTTCTGAGTTCAGCGCAAGGAAGGCGTTTGAGAGAGAGAGAGAGAGAGAGAGAGAGAGAGAGAGAGAGAGAGAGAGAGAGAGAGAGAGAGAGAGAGAGAGAGAGTGTGGGGTTAGAGACAGCAGGACAGAAAGGACAGAAAGTTCAACGCCTTCCTTGCGCTGAACTCAGAAGCAATCTGAAGCGATCAAAGCTAAGTGCATTTTCGTTATTTTGTCCGTCTTTGTTTCACCTGAGGAAGACCTATGAGGTCGAAACGCGTTGTGTGTGTTGTCTTGTGACTCGTTTGTCCACGTTTCTCTGGGCGGTTCGCTGACATTTATTTAAGATTTATGTGAGGTTATTCAAAGATAAGAATCCAAGTCCCACTAAATCTACCCACCTTACGGACACGATTTGTGATTTGTAGATTTTCAAAACAGGGAGCTCTTTGCTAGGATGATTGACTCTTGACAATATTTTGTTGGTGTTGCACACAGTTCCAGAAACACGTCTTTTTCCCTTTCTTCCCACGGAATAGAAAGAACATAAAATCTTCCCATTCTTTTCCCCATTTTTTTTTATCTGCTTGACACTTCTCTCTCTAAAACTCCTTCTGCCGAACCCTAAGGCACAGGAAAACAAACAATAATTACGCAAGCCGTGCTCATACACCAAGAGATGTTGATCACCTCGCTGTCTCAGGGTATTGATCTTATTTCATAACTCCAAATCCAATCGCCAGACAAAAAGTCAAGTGAAGCAGATTTTGCATCAGTCCCAGCAATTATGTTACTACAGTACCCTGACTCTGACCTGTCTAAGGGGGAGGGAAACATCGCATTCATATTATTTCCTGGTTTGCTTTCCTTTTTAGGGCAGTATTTTCATTGCGGGTACGTACTCCACATATCACGCCACCCTTACATAATTATGTTTGTTGCAATTCGTGCAGTTCACTTGTTACTACTCTAATGGCGAAGTCCATCTCAGACTGGACAACGAGACACAATAAGCTCATGGCCCATTGAAGTAATACTGAAACAATGGATGACACGCTGGCCGTTGAAATTCAAACTATCTTGTATGTCAAACAGCATTGTCTCCCCTTTCTGAAGCCATTGAGTAGACCGCTTGATCAATAGATCCTTTGATGAACGCTGTCGTTACAGGGTGCCCAAGTCTGGGTTTGATCTGCAGCCAGTCTCGGCTAACACGTTTAAGTCAACCTCTTTTAGAGATAACAATGTTTTTGCACGGAAAAGGTCAAATTGTTGCAGTACGTGTGAAGCCTGTCGCTTCTCTTGGATGAACCTGGTGGTTGCTGCTGAAAACAAAACTACTTTCCTTCGCCAACAGGTGTGTTAGTTAAGGTCATCATTAGCCTGATTACCTAATTACTCGCATACATCAAAAACCAATACGTATTACTTATCATTCGAGGGGAAACAAAAGGGACGACGCTGGAGTTGTTCAACGGGTGAATTTTACTTAACAAATATCTAAATGGTAAAAGTGGTTTCGATTCATTAGGTCTCTTTTATCCTAGGCATTGAGCAGGCTACTCCTGTTTGGTTTTCCTAATGAACATATTGACATCAATTGTATGTATCGGGGTGGAAGATCTAACGTCAGAGATGCCCTCACAGAATAGCAACACAGTTTTATGTATTTCACGCCTTCCACGGCTGACCCTCTCCATCTGCGTGTCAAGTGACGTTCATGTTAACATTCATTCTACAACGATACCTTGCAATCTCCCCTCTCTCTCTCTCTCTCTCTCTCTCTCTCTCTCCTCTCTCTCTTCTCGCTCTCGCACACACACACACACACACACACACACACACACACACACACACACACACACACACGCACACAAAGTTGTGAGGGCCTCGTTAAAGTCATACAGTTTTCAATCGCCGAATTTCAGAAGGAATACTGTTTCATACCTTTACAAGAACAGCAGGTAAACAGATCTTTCATATACGTGTATTTCTTGCTAATCTACAGACAGATGGAAGACGGAATCTGAGGTAAAGCACACTTGTTTTCCACGAGAACAGCCACTCAGAAAGTTTGTAAATTTTTGGCCAAGAAACCAAAGAAAACAAACACTGCTCCAAACCTACCGCTCGAAACGGATGACAGATGACTGTCGACAAACCTAGAACTCTACTATACAAGAAAGACCACTCTGTCATTCGTGGCGTGAGTGCAAACCCTCTGTTATATATTTATTTATATTTTTTATTTTATATTATTTTTATTTTATATATTTTTTTTTATTAATTATATATTTTTTTTATTATTATATATTTTTATATTATATATATATATTATTTTTTATATAATTTATTTATTTTTATTATTATTTATTTTATTTTATATTTTTATTTTTTTATTATTATTTATATATTATATATATTATATATATTTTATTATTTTTTATATTATTATATTTAATATATTTTTAATTATTTATTTATTTTATATTTTTTTTTTTATTATATTATTTTATATTTTTATTATTTATAATATATTTATATTTTATTTTTTATATATTATTAATTTTTATATTATATTATATTTTTTTTTATTATATTTTTATTTTATTTTTTTTTTTATTTATTATTATTATTTATTTTTTTTATTATTTTTTTATTTTTATTATAATTTTATTATTTTTTTATATTATATTTTATTATATATTTTTTATTTATTTATTATATTTTTTTTATTTATTTTTATTTTTATTTATTTATTTATTTATATTATATATATTATATTTATATTTTATATTTTTATATATTATATATTTTATTATTTTATTTTATATTTATATTTTTTTATTTTTTTTTATTTTAATTATATTTTTTTTTATTTATAATTTATTTATTTTTTATTTAATATTAATATATTTTTTATTTATATATATATTTTATATTATATTTTTATTATTTTTTATTTATATTATTATTATATTTTATTATTTATATTATTATATATATATTTATATTTTATTTTTATTTTATATATATTATTATTATTTTTTATATATTTTTTATATATATTTATATATATATTTTTTATTTTTTTATTATTTTATATTTATTATTTTTTATTTTTATTTTTTTTTATATATTTTTTTTATTTTATATTTATTATTTTTATTTTATTTTTATTATATTTATTATTTATTATTTTTTTTATTTTATTTATTTTTATTTTTATTTATATATTTATATTTTATTATATTATATTATTTATTTTATTATATTATTTTATTTTTTATTTATTATATATTTTTTTATATATTAATTTTTATTTTTATTTATATTATTATATTATTATTTATTATATATATATATTATTTTATATATTATATATATTATTTTTATTATATTAATTTATTTATTTTATTATTTTTTTTTTATTATTTTTATATATTTTTATATTTATTATTTTTTTTATATTTTATTTTTATATATATATTATTTTTTATATTATTTATATTATTTTATTTTTTATATTTTTATTTTTATTTATTTATTTATTATTTTATTTTTTTTATATTATTATATATATTATATATATTTATTATATATATTATATTTTTTTATTTATATTATATTTTATTTATTATAATATTTTTATTATTTTTATATTTTTATTTATTTATTATATATTTTATTTATTTTATTATTATATTTTTTTTATTATTATTATTTATATTTTATTTTATTTTTTATTTTTTTTTTATTTTAATTTTTTATATTTATTTTTATTTATATTTTATTATTTATTTATATATTATTTTATTATATTTATATAAATTATTAATATATTTATATTTTATTATATTTATTTTTATTATATTATTTTTTTTATATATATATTTTATATATTATATATATTATTTTATATTATTATTATTATTTATAATATTTATTATTATATTTTTATATTTTATATTATTATTTATATATTTTTATTTTTTATATTTTATTATATTATTATATTATATATATTTTTTTATTATTATTAATATATATTATTATTTATTATATTATATATTTTTATATTTATTTATTTATTTTATTTTTATTTTTTTTTTATATATTATTTATAATTATATTTATATTTATATTATATATTTTTTTTATATATAATTTATATTATTTTATATTTATTTTATTATTTATTAATATTATTTTTATTATTATATATTTTATTTTATTTATTTATTATATATTATTTATATATATTTTATTTTATATTTATTTTTTTTTATTTTTAATTATTTTTTTATTTTATTTATATTTATTATTTAATATTATATTTTATTTTTATATTTTTTTTATTATATTTTAATTATTTATATATTTTATATTTTATTTTTTTATATTTATTTATATTATTTTTTATTATTATATAATTTATATATTATTTTATTATATTTTTTATTATTATAATTTTTATTTATTATTATATTATTATTATATATTATTATTTATTTATTATTTTATATATATTATTTATTTATATAATTTTTTATTTTTTATATTATATATTTTTATTTATTATTTTTATTATATATTATTTTATTTAATATATATTATATTATTATATTATATATATAATTTATATATTATTTATTTTTTATTTTATATATATTTTTATTTAAATAATATTATATATTATATTTATATTATTTATTTTTATTATATTTAATTATTATATTTATTATTATTATATTATATTATTTATTTTTAATATATTATATTATTATATTTTTATTTATATATTTTTTAATTATTATTATTTATTTATATTATTATTTTATATTTATTTTATTATTTTTATTTTTTTATTTTATATTATTTATATTTTATTATAATATATTTTAATTATTATTTTAATTTTTAATTTATTTATATATTATTATTTATTTATATTATTATTATTTATATTATTACTTAATATAAATTATATATAAATAATTTATTTTCAGAATTGACCTGTCTGAGAAAATACTAGAGAGATGAGAGATGGTCCCTAAGAGTTTCCTTCTCGTTTCGAGACGGCCTTGGACTGGTAAAGAGGCGGGTAGAGTCTATACGATTTAGGATGGCATTACGGAGACACAAAAAAGAAGCTTGCACCTACAAATTTGCTGGTTAGTTTTCTTTTCTTTAGGGGGAAATGTGTGTTCCTTGCACCATTTCAATGCTGGGACGAATAAGTAATAAGTGGACTCGTCTCGGCATTCTGTACAAGTTGAGAGAGAGAGAAACGAACGAACGAACGAACGAAATTTGATTTTACCAGGGTAATGAGATTAAGCAATAAGAGAGAGAGAGGAGAGAGGAGAGAGAGAGAGAGAGAGGGAGAGGAGAGGAGAGAGGGAGGAGAGAGGAGAGAGAGGTTAGCAACATAAACTTGCACGTACAAGTTGCTTGTTTAAAATGAAGAGAGATAATGACTGTGATGTGTTTTCAAGCGTCTGTCAGGCGTGGACAAAAAATTAAAAATGGACTTCGTCTCGATGTATTGGACACAAATGTGTTGCAAACGTACAAGCGTACGTGAGAGAGAGAGAGAGAGAGAGAGAGAGAGAGAGAGGGGGGGGGGGGGGGGGGGGGGGGGGCTTCACTTGCTCTAGTGGTGCAGAGTGAATATTGCAGATTAACGACTGTGTAGTCTTCAGCTCTTAAGAGCCGAGCTGTTCACAGTAGGGGTGTGACGTCAGCGAGTGTTCAGGGTCTGAAGTGTGGAGTCTGTCCGTAATGGACGGTGTGGCCAGAGTTCGGAACTTACCCGTCGAGGTCATGTAGTAAGAGACCTGCTTCAATAGAGAGAAATTTCTCTCTCTTGGCTTTTAAAGGAGAAGAAATCAAACATGGAATTCAATCTCTTCAATGCCATAAATCAGCAAGAAAGGTCGAAATAAGCATGTCTTGTGGACTCCTTGTCAACTTTGGCTGTTGGTGTTCATGTGGATTTTGGATGTCAAGAGCCAAGTAGACGGCAGAAGACAGAGATAGATAAGGGGAAAGTCGGAGAGGGAAGGAGAGGATGAGGAGGTGTGTGTGTGTGCATGTGTGTGCGTGTGTGTGCGTACGTGCGTGCGTGCGTGCGTGCGTGCGTGCGCGTGCGTGCGTGTGTGTGTGTGTGTGTGTGTGTGTGTGTGTGTGTGTGTGTGTGATAGCTCCAGAGTCAGACTCATTTTGCCTAAATGGTTAGACTATGCCAGAATGTCTATCTATTTATCTATCTATCGTTTGTTGTCTGTCTGTCTGTCTGTCTATCTATCTATGTGTGCGTGTCTGTTTATCCATCTATCTGTTTTGCGGTTGGGTGGGGTAGGGCTTTTCCACCGACAAATGCTTCAAGCTGCTTTTAGCGTCACAGAAAATACAGATTGATTGTTTTTCTGAGGACAGGAACTTAGGGTACCGTGAAGGCTGTAGATGTTTTTAGAGGTGTGCTACGGTCTCTTTTCCTGTTCCTGTTACAGTCTTTGTGGCCCTGACGAAACCAAGTCACCAGTTCCTTTTCAGGGCTGCCGCCACTATGGTTCCACGTGACCGGATGGAACTCTTCACTGGAAGGAGTCCAGATGTACCAGATGTACAGTTTGGGTGCCATGACACCTGTTTTTGTTTTTCTGGTATGTTCACTGTCAACAGTGCACTCTGTCGTTTCCATTGCAAGTTGCACTTGGCAGGGAAGATACAACTCACAGAGTGGACAGACCCTATACGGATAGTGGGCTGCTTGCCAGAAGGAATCAATACTATGTTATTATGGAGTACCTCAAGTACGATATATACCAAAGAAATTTGTGTACGTACTGTTTGCCGGACAATTTCACCTTTTCATTTCTGTGATATATCGTTTTGCCAGGAAAAAAAAACGGTTTGACTTTGGATAAACTGGTTAAGAGCATGACGACATCAAAAACAACAACAACAGCAACAACAACAATAACAACAACAAGAACATCATCGTCATCATCATCGTCATCATCATCATTAACAACAACAACAACAACAACAACAACAACAACAACAACAACAACAACAACATGCGCATGCCCAAAACAGAAAGAGAATTTTGCTATGTTTTGTTTTCTACACGACCGTGATTTTTCTTGTTGTTAATGTTGTTGTTTGCCTTTTGCTATTTGAATTTTGTGACACAAACAGTCTGTTGTAAAGAGATCAATGGAAATAAATCTTGTTTTTTTGTCCCTCGGAGACATTTTGGCGGTGTTGGCTCACTTCATTACTTCATTAAACAACGGAAGTGGGCTTAAACAGATCATTACGCATGTTTTATTACTATTTCACAGCTGTCTGCTGTTGTTAATGGCGGTGTTTGCTTGTCGTATGGAGAATTTACGGTATGATCAGTTTGTGGGGGGAAAAAAAAATATATATATATATCTATATAAAATTGTATCTTCCGCGTCTCAAGCATACATCATCAGCACATGAATTTGCTTTAAAAAAAAAAGCCTTGCGGATTATTTTCGTAAAATGCAGATGCGAGTTTCTTTTTATAGCCGATTTTCATTTCGTCCCATTTCTGTCCATCGAGTGATTCCACACCTTTGTAGGCGTCCAGGGAACGCACTGGCCAGTTTTTGCCGGCAGGGCCTGAGCTATGTAACGTTCTTTTAGCAATGCCAATGCCACCCCACCCGCCCACTTCACTCTCCCTAAGCCCTGCTCCCTTCCTCCCCCCCCCCCCCCACGACCTTTCTTTTCTTTCTTTTTTCTTTTTTTTTCTTTACCGCTTTTCTTTGTAATAAAAGGAAATGCCACCAAACGAGGATGCAGAGTCAGTGTCTGGAAGCTGGTCAGTTTACGCGAGAGTCAACGAGGATGCTGGTTTAAACCGTCCTGTTTTATAAAAAGGCAGAGGGTGGAAAATGCTGAAAACAGCGTTCTTGCTGAAATGCTGAAAACAGCGTTCTTGTTGAAATGGCTGAAAACAGCGTTCTTGTTGAAATGGCTGAAAACAGCGTTCTTGTTGAAATGGCTGAAAACAGCGTTCTTGCTGAAATGCTGAAAACAGCGTTCTTGCTGAAAACAGCGTTCTTGTTGAAATGGCTGAAAACAGCGTTCTTGCTGAAAACGGCGTTCTTGTTGAAATGGCTGAAAACAGCGTTCTTGCTGAAATGCTGAAAACAGCGATCTTGCTGAAATGCTGAAAACAGCGTTCTTGCTAAAATGCTGAAAACAGCGTTCTTGTTGAAATGCTGAAAACAGCGTTCTTGCTAAAATGCTGAAAACAGCGTTCTTGTTGAAATGCTGAAAACAGCGTTCTTGCTGAAATGCTCAAAACAGCGTTCTTGTTGAATGCTCAAAACAGCGTTCTTGTTGAAATGCTGAAAACAGCGTTCTTGTTGAAATGCTCAAAACAGCGTTCTTGTTGAAATGCTGAAAACAGCGATCTTGCTGAAAGCAGCGTTCTTGCTGAAATGCTGAAAACAGCGATCTTGCTGAAAACAACGTTCTTGCTGAAATGCTGAAAAAACAGCGATCTTGCTGAAAACATGAAAACAGCGTTCTTGCTGAAATGCTGAAAATAGCGATCTTGCTGAAAACAGCGTTCTTGCTGAAATGCTGAAAACAGCGATCTTGCTGAAAACAGCGTTCTTGTTGAAATGCTGAAAACAGCGATCTTGCTGAAAGCAGCGTTCTTGTTGCCAGCTTGCCATGTTTCTTTTCGTTCCTGTTTCTCCTCCTATCTGAGCTCCCCCTGCTATGTCCTTGACCTTTGATCAAGTGAGTTAGGAAGCTATGATGCTTTTGTTTCAGAAATGTGAGTTGCATCAGGACGCCAGTTGCGATCAATCCCTTCATGGCTGATTTCATTGCATGTAAATCGATGTGTACATATTTGAAGTAAAGGTTAACAATACTTCAGGCTGACTTTACAAGAGTCATCTGAATATTCCTCTTTTGCCTGCCCCACATGAAACCGGAAGGACAGATAATGGTACGTAGTGACCTGGTATATCTGCCCCATCCTATCATCAACAGGATGTTTTAGTGAGAAATTCGTTAAGGGCAGTGAAGGGGTTTAAATTTGAAGAGAGAGTTTTAAAGAAGGGGCTTACACGCGACTTTTCAGCTTAAAATGAATCTGGAATCATCAGGTCTCCACTTCCTGCTGTATTCCTCTGCACCTCCGCAAAGTGGTGTGTACTCCCCTTTCCAACCTGCAAACCACTTTTTTAAATCAGTCAAACAGTTCCAGAACTAAGTTTTTTTTTTAATTTAATTTAATTTCATTTTATTAAAAACAAAAACAAAAAAAAACAACAAAACAAACAAAACAAAAAAAAGCTCCTCGAAATGATTTTAGAATGCCTTGTTTCTGGTTTCTCGATGTACTCTAGAGAGAATTCCCATAGAAACGAATTAAGAGGCAAATGTTTTCCACCGTAATACGTAAAAGTGACATATTTCCACAGCCATGTCAACCCCCTCCCCCCAAAAACAAACAAACAAACAAAAAAAACAAAAACAAAAAAAAAAAAAAAAAACAAAAACAAATAAACAAAAAACAACAACAACAAAAAAAAAAAACCCCAACAACACAAAAGAAAAAAAAAACACTTCAGCTTTGAAAGCTACCAATATGTGATCACGTTTGCTCTTTTTTTCTTTTTTTTTTTTTTTCCTTTAAACTCTAAATTAATGCCGTCAGAGGCAGTCAGCTTCCCGTTGATTTCAATGGAAACGGCCACAAACACAAACAAACTCACAATTAAAAGAGAGGCGTTCGCAAAGGTCGAAGCAGTCGATCATTTCTAGCGTATTGAGAAATTCCACCCCCACAACAACAGAGCGAACAGCCTCAAAACCGGACTCGCCGGGCACGTGCTCTGACACGATTATCTCCCCTGTCATCTGATCCTTCTGTCAAGGTCACAGCCTTCGGAAACATACATGGCAAACAGAGCCAGCAGATGGTTGGGAGGACAATCAGTTTCATCCAGTCTCTCCCACTATCTCTCAGCCCTCCAACCCCCTCTGTGTCTCCCTACTCCCCCCCCCCTCCCCTCCACACCGCCGTTTGTATCCTTTCTCTTCAGCGCATATGGTCGGTTGATGTGAACGATTTTACGATATGCTAGGGACAGGGACCACCAGAATGTCAAGAGTGATACTGACATACTGGACACAAAACAACACCATGAAACCACTTAACGTACCGAAAAGTGCTGGCGACGTAAATATGATAATTAAAGTGAAATAATGATCACTTTGAAAAAAAAAAAACAGTGTAACAATCTATTTTTTTGTTTTCAATAACACGTGAGAAATGAATTAACAATTATCCTCTTTTTCATCTGCCCCCTTACTCCACAATCACACACCCCCTCCTCCCCCACCAATTCCTTTTTTTGTTCTTTCCCTCTCCTCTTACATATGCAAATATGGCAGTTGATCTGATCAAGCACACACACACACACACACACACACACACACACACACACACACACACACACACACACACACGTGAACGCATAAAGCTTAGTATCACTATAGTAACTGTTGAGGCAGACCCGAAAGACAGTGTCAGTGTGTAAGCTTACAGCACAGTAGACCTATAAAGCAGTATTGATCTGCAAGCATAGAGCTCAGTAAACCTATAAAACAGCATTGATCTGTAAACTTACAATACAGCAGATCTATAAAACAGTACTCATCTGTAAGCTGACAACACAGTAGACGCAGCACAGCAGACCTATGAAACAGAACTGATCTGGAGGCTTACACCACAGTAGACCTAAAAACTGTTGATCTGTAAGCTTAGAGCACAATAGACCTAAAAACTGTTGATCTGTAAGCTTAGAGCACAGTAGACCTAAAAACTGTTGATCTGTAAGCTTAGAGCACAGTAGACCAATAACATAATACTGATCTATAAGTTTACAACACAGTAGATCTGTAAGAAAAATATGAAGAAAAAGCGTTCAGTATTGAACACCAAGGGCGTATATGACAGTACACCATGTAAATATACTACTGTGCGACAAGCGTATGTGACAGTAAACGACATACCCAGCCCAGCATTCCCGTATACTAACAATGGATGCGAAGCCGAAAGTACAACACAGACACACGACAAAATTCGATGACAAAACTACACAGTCAAGCTCTTGACATTATTTGATTTATAGTCTGCAACATAAGACACTTTTTAAGATAATCGTGGGAATCAAAAACCTAAAAAAAAAAGAACATCGATACAAGACATTTGATGTAAACTCCAACACCAAATCGAGCTATAAAGTATCAAAAGCAGGTAAATATAACACACTTGTAAGACAATATTGATATGTAGCCTAGAATACATTCGACATGCAAGATTACACGGAGATCTTGTAAATAGGATTAGAGA
>JADBJO010005194.1:50000-52500 GCA_016801955.1 Conus betulinus
TTAGTTCAAAAAATGTCCACACTACACCGTAACTTTTAGCATTGGTATGCCTATAAATAGAAGGCTCGGTTAACAATTGTCCTCATTACTCCCATAAACCTTAATTGTGGCATGATTCAGGATGAAAATATAGATGGAGTGACGCTCATATTGCATAGACAATCTTCAATAGCGGCATGTTTATGGATAAGAAGAAAAAGAAACACCCGAAATTGCTGGGGAGGACCCAGAGAAGCACTGTCTTCACCTGCCTTTTGAGCAGTCCTGTACCACCCTTGGAGGCCTGCGCTGTGTTGACGATCCGTACAGGCATGCGCAGGACACTCCATTAAGATATCAAGGGACATAACTGCTCCTGAACAGAGGTAAATCAGACTACAGGATGTAACTCATAACAGCCTTAAAGTAGTATCCCCATGGGTGCACAGCCCGTATTTCATGACTGCAGAGCCCACCGGCGAAAAAAAACACCACCCTCCAGCTGTCGAGCACACCCCACAGACCCAACCACCCCTGCCCACGGACAGATGAAGACAGTGCCACTCCAGACACAGCCAAGCTTTCGCCATAACGGTCTTATGTGCCCTCAAGAGAGAATCCAAAGTTGTAGTCTTTCTTTGGATGAAAGTATAAACCAAAAACGCTCACACTGTCTCCATTAATTTGAAACGTGGCACTTTTATGGGTAAAAGTATGGGATAGAAAATGTCTGTCTTTAATCCATAATCCTGAATTGTGTTATACTGGTGTAGTTTGAGCTTTTCTTAAAAATGCCTCTGTACCGTGGTTTTATTTCGAAATATTGGTGTACTATGGGCTTTCCTTACAAATACTGATGTAGTGTAGGCTTTCTTAAGATACCGGTGCACTGCTGGTTGAGAGTTCAGAATACTACTAATATGTTATGGGCTCTAACTTGAAACACTTCTGTTCTGTGGGCTGTGTGCACTGTGATCTATAACTTGAAATACTGCTGTTCTGTGGGCTGTGTGCACTGTGATCTATAACTGGAAACACTGCTGTTCTATGGGCTATGTGCACTGTGATCTATAACATGAAATACTGCTGTTCTGTGGGCTGTGTGCACTGTGATCTATAACTGGAAACACTGCTGTTCTATGGGCTATGTGCACTGTGATCTATAACATGAAACACTGCTGTTCTATGGGCTGTGTGTACTGTGATCTATAACATGAAACACTGCTGTTCTATAGGCTGTGTGTACTGTGATCTCTATACATGAAACACTGCTGTTCTATGGGCTGTGTGTACTGCGATCTATAGCTTGAAATACTGCTGTTCTGTGGGCTGTGTGTACTGTGATCTATAACATGAAACACTGCTGTTCTGTGGGCTGTGTGTACTGTGATCTATAACATGAAACACTGCTGTTCTGTGGGCTGTGTGTACTGTGATCTATAACATGAAATACTGCTGTTCTGTGGGCTGTGTGTACTGTGATCTATAACATGAAACACTGCTGTTCTATGGGCTGCGTGTACTGTGATCTATAACATGAAATACTGCTGTTCTATGGGCTGTGTGTACTGTGATCTATAACTTGAAATACTGCTGTTCTATAGGCTGTGTGTACTGTGATCTATAACTTGAAACACTGCTGTTTTGTGAGCATCAAAATACTAATACAGTGTTTGACTTACTTGAAAATACTGGTGTACAGTGTTCTTGACGTCAAATTTATTGCCATACCGGAGGCATTAACTCGAAATATTGCAATGGTGTGTGCTGTACTTCAGTAGACTGATGCTCTGTCTGCTGTGTGCTGCATCTCAGACTTCTGCTTCACCGTTATCTGCTCGTCAGAATACTGCTATACTATGTGTTTCGTCCCAAAAGACTGTTGTGCTTTAACTCAAAACTGCTATGTTTGTGTTACGCCAAAATACTGCCGTAGTGTGAGCTTTCCCTTAAAATATTGTTATACACCACGCTTTGCTCCAAATCTGGTGTACTCTGCGCTTTCCCTCAAAATACTGCTGTGCCGTGTGTTTTGATTGAAAATGCTGATCTACTTTGCGCTTTACACCAAAATACTGCCTGCTGTGGGGCGTAGCTAAAACGCAGTTGCACTGTGAGCTGTACCTCAAAATACTTCTGTATACTGTAGGGCTTACCACAAGGTAGCGCTGTACTGAGGGCTTTACAACATACTGCAATACCGTAGCCTTTATTTCACATTACTGCTGACTGTGGGCTTTACTTCGACATACGATGTTGTGTGTTTTTTTATGTCAAAATACTCCATTACTGTAGGCACACTAGTTCAAAACACAGTCCATGTCACTCTTGATATATCTCTCTGATTACACACAGTCCATGTCACTCTTGATATATCTCTCTGATTACACACAGTCCATGTCACTCTTGATATATCTCTCTGATTACACTAAGATCTGCGAGAAACAAAGAAATACAAGTAAGACTAACCAGAACGGGGACATATTTCGGCACGACTTATTCCGGTTCTTAAAAAACAAAC
>JADBJO010005194.1:65000-70000 GCA_016801955.1 Conus betulinus
AAATAGTATATATATTCACATATTCAAAGCACACAGGCAGATTATGCTTCCCCTTTTGCCCTCTCCTTCAGAGATAACGTTCTAACGTTTTCGAGTTTCCTGCTACTGGCCACAGATCAAACGAAATCAAAAACAACACGCATGGTAGTACTCACTCTCACAATGTGTACTGTCTTCATTCTAACATCAGCCACTCCCGCTAAATATTTTATACTTAAACATCAAGTGCACTGTCATTGGGAAAAAAAAAAGCGGCAGTCTTGCTCTGTCCTCTATGGCAAATTCAGCCAGGGTGGCATTTCGCCACCTTTCCAGCGATGTAGCAAAAGGTGAATCGGAACCGAAACGTTGCGACTGCATTAAGTTACAATCCAATTGACAGGGAGGTTCCGTCAGCAAAACACACAACAGATTTAATAGGACAGACAAACAACCACTAAATGTCGATTCAACCTCCCCACCGCATCTTCCCCTTCACTCCCCCTCCCCTCCTCTTTCTCTCTCTCTCTCTCTCTCTCTCTCTCTCTCTCTCTCTCTCACACACACACACACACACACACACACACACACACACACACACACACACACACACACACACAACCCCCATTCACCTCCATCAATCACCTAAAGCAATTTTCTCTTTAGCGCATTATCCATACCACCACTCTCTCCCCTCTCCCACTTCTCCTAACTTAGGCGTCAACCGTTCTCCCATGTTCCATTTTGCCACCGCAACTCCCCTCCCCCTCACACACACACACACACACACACACACACACACACACACACACACACACACACACACACACACACACACACACACACACACACACACACACACACACACACACACACACACACACACACCTATGCACCTCACCGCCTTCCTCTTCCCTCGCCTCTCCATGCCCCCTACCCACAATCCCATTCGTAGTAAGGAGGAAATAACTAACGGATTTATTACAGCAGGAAGCACAACCGAAGGCTGTTTCCGGTTTATACTGTCGATTTCCGTCCAGCAATTTTCAGAGCAAGGGGAGTTGGCCACTCTATCTCTCTTTTGCTCTTTGTTAGTCAGCCTGTCTGTCTGTCGACCCGTCTGTCTCATTTACATACATGGTTTGCTTTTGTCCTAGGACCAATGGATAGCGTGTTTACTGTCATTTTCATTACTAAGAAAATTAAACAAATGATTGCTCAGTATTTGGAATGGCACGGCTAAATAACAACCTTCACCGCTCAGTACAGGTTTAGATTGACTGTAATTATTTCAAACTCTCACCCCCCACCCCCTCATACAATCTGCACGAAAAATGGCCAGGCACCACAAAAAATACCCGCTTCCAACCAATCACCATTAGGACAACACCCGACTGAAGCACTGTTATTGATTGGCTGTGTTAGTATTTGGCGCCAGTGTGGACGTTATATACACTACCGTGCCCAAAACACTACCAATGGAGGTTATGTAACAGCGTTTTCAATGGAAGGCCTCTTTTCATCAGGTAACCTCCTATCTCATGCATTCAGAAAAGGCAGCGTTCCAATATTCTACCTAGTTATGAACACACACACACACACACACACACACACACACACACACACGCACGCACGCACGCACGCACGCACGCGTACACACACACACACACACACACACACACACACACACACACACACACACACACAGAAGGAAGGAAAGAAAGAAAGAAGAGAATTAACAACTAGCCAGTTGTTTCCCTTGGCTGAAGTGTCCTGTTCTTTCATCACAGTGTCTATTGATACAGTTACCGTTGACTTCTATGAAGACACGTCACTGTCCCCCAGCTCCTGCCGAACGGGCGGAACCCCGAGAGGGGGGAGACTGATGATGTAGATGTCTCCCTCAGATCGGGTCCACTGGGGTTTGTTGCTCCCTGGCTCTCTGGCTGCTGTAACCCACCCTTTCTGCTGAAAGGGCCCCTGTCTGGCTTCTCCAACGAGTCTTTTGTCACCGAAGACACTGACGTTGGCTGAAAGTCTCCTGTCCGGGCCCCAACAGGTTCAACGCTGTCCTGCTGTCCTCTGTCTTTTTGTTCTCTCCTCTGCACAGGTGGATAGATTCTTCGGTCGAATCCCCTGGACTCCCTCTGCTCGATTCACGAGGCTACAGCAAACCTTCCTCCGGACACCTGAAGTCGATTGGTCCTGACTGTCTTTCTGTATTTCTCTGATCTACGATCACACATGCGGCATTGGAGTTCGGACATTTGTAAGAATCTAAAAGAACTAATCTCGAACATTAACAAAATTATCCCTGACTTTGAACCTACGTGAACTAATTCGAAGATGAGCAAAATTATCTCCGACTTTTTTACCCAAAAGACTGGAGGGCCTTCATCTGACTCATCACATTCCTCTGGGAAGACGGCTTCTCTCTGTCAGATTTTCAGGGTCGAACTCGATAAAATAATACATATGTCAATCTGTATGTTTATTTGGCATTTACATAGAACGTTAAGATGCTTTCGAATTTAATTCTCTTTGATCCTTGAGGAAATAAAAAATACAAGAGACAAAATCTTCTTTGAGGCCGAGTGAGTAGGATCATATGTTAATTAGCATTTTCAAATTACCACCTTTTGAGGCCGAGTGATTAGGATCATATCCGTTAATTAGCATTTTCACTTACCACCTTTTGACAAAATTAGTCTGAAACTTTGCAGCCCCCACTTCATTTTGTGGGCCCTTACATCGTCCTGTGGTGACATGTTTCGATTCCTCCCTCCACAGAAGCGCCCGTGGCGGTTTTCACTGCTCTGAAAAATCCTAGGCTTGTCATGGGGGATATAGAGTCTCCGATATAGCAACTCCTCGAGGCGCGGAGTTGTCGGGCAGCGTGGCTGTTCTAACGGAGGCTCAGCTACGATGGATGATATATATAATGAGGATAGAAGATAGCAGCGGCGAAAAAGCCTTCTTTGGTGAGGGGGAAGCAAATACCGGACAGCTTGGTGGGCCAGTATAGCGCTTCGAAGAACATGAAGGCGTTTTTGAGAGCGGTCCAGTATGTTTTTTTTTAAGGCGGTCCAGTGTAGCGCTTCAAATGACCCTAATGCTTTACTGAAGTCGGACCAGTGCGAGGCTTTAAAGGACGCGAAGGCTTTTTTGAAGATGGTCCAGTATGGCCCTTTAAAGCACAGGAAGGCTTCACTGAAGACGTGTAGATCATTCTACTGCTGGCCGGAATTCCTCAGGCAAAAGCGTCACTTCTGTCACTTCACGGATGAAGCATGTGGACGTGAAGCACAGTGCCCTCAATGGGGAGAAGACTGGACCCTGTTTGAAGAATAGCAAACCCAAAGTCTTTGCGTGTCAGATGGTGAGCCGAATCTGTTGTACTCTGAACAAAGTTTACTATTTTTAATTCTTTTAACCTTATAGAACGCTCTTCTGCGAACTGTCGGTCCAGTGTGTCTCTTTTTCCCGACTGGCAATTTAAAAATGCTATTCTTTCGTTTAGTTTCAGAGGAATTTGTCACCAGAAACGTTTGTTGATATCTCCCCCTTCTCTGCCATCCCCCCTTCCCCTCCACCATACCTTTCTTTTCAGCAAAAACCCTTCGCTTCGCTTCCCTAACCTGTTTGTGCATTGATTCTGGTAATAATTTATGACATGCTGACTTGTTGTTGTTGTTGTTGTTTTAATCTGGTGACTAGATAGTGCGACTGTACACAAAATGTTGAGTGGATCTTCCATCTCCATTCTGCAATGTCCGTTGAGGAGATCAGAATGGCTGGATCCTTGGGCACGGCTACGCTTATTCAGTCGGATAGGTTTCAACAGTCGACATGTAGATACATCTTCAACGTTTGTCCCTTTATCGGAATGTTTCTTTCCATCCCTGAGAGGTAACGGTCATGAACACGCCTTCTGTCGTTAAATATTCTATGACACTCCAATCACCAATGTCTGTCTATACTTAGGCATAATCTATTTTTACTGATTTTAGAAGGAGAAAAGTTATATTTATCAATTTTTTTCAAAGACCAGGTCAGGCGTGCGTCGAGTTCATTATATCTTTCTTGGATGAAATTTTGCTTTCACTGCAGTCGAAAAGAGGATTCAAGTCCCGACTAACTAGGAAGATAACAGCAGCTTCTACAGGCATCTGTGGCACCTCAAACTTCTGGATCCATCCTCGCTCTGGAAAAGTTCAGACAAGCCAGCAATCAAAGTGATGCTTCTAGAGTGCGTGTGCTTCTCTCTCGCCCTCCACTCAACCCCCCCCCCCTCTCTCTCCTCGCCCCGCCCCTTCACCACCTCCCATCCCCTCTACTGTCCTCGTCCTTTTCCGATCCCTCTCCTTCCTGGCCACCCTCCTCACCCTCTCCCCCCCACCTCACGCAATCCCTCATTCTCCCTCAAACCTGCTGCCGATTCCTCCATCCCGCTGCAACATTCACCGTATAACGCTAGTGAAGTCATTAAAAGCACGCAGGAATGATAGGCCCGGGTGTCCGCAGGTGCAGTATTTCTGGAAAGGAGTTAATGCGCGCCATCATGCATGCACTCACGCGCGCGTGAGGCGATCAATTTGAACTTAGAGTGAGCAGGCAACAGCTGACGTGAACCAGTCTACCTCCGTCTCGTTTTATCAATAATCTGTTAGGCTGAGGGGCCAAACGGAGCATATTACCTCCACGCCATGGAGAGGGAGGCATGTGTGGCGCTTAATGTATCTGATGCAAATTTGCTTCTCGACAGTGCAGGCAGACTTCAGATTAATCCTGGGTCTTTCCACGATGGCTCTTGGGTTCGGGCATTACAGAATTCGCTGACAAAACAACAACAGCAACAACAAGAACAGCAGCAGCAACTAAAAACAAGAACAACAATAATAGATTACGTCGCCATTTTGTTGAATAATGCAACACAGGATTGTGACGGGATCCTCTGGAAAGGGAACAAACTCATGTCTAAATCATTGATCGGTTGCACACAATGTACAGTTCTTATACAT
>JADBJO010005194.1:75000-77500 GCA_016801955.1 Conus betulinus
TTTGTCACAGGTTGCAGCGAAGTGGTGGAAATCCTTTCTTGATGGGACCGCCACCACTGTAACTCTGTCGAATCGTCACCGGCTTTTGTCCGGAACCAGTGGACGACGAAAGTGAGCCCATTTCAGCCTAGGAACGAGCCACAGAACAGGCCGCTGATGGCTGAAGTCCGCAGTCTGTTAGCCTGCTAGTTTTCGATTGTCGTGAGGGCTTCATGGGGTGGTGTGGGGGGGGTGGGGGGTGGGGTGGGGGGGGGGGTGGGGGTGGGGGTTCCCATGATGTATAGGGCCTAATTTACCAAACAACACTTCCCATAGCGTTGGCGGCCGGCCTGTGGCGGCGATAGCCCCATATCTCTCTGTCGGCCACGACTCTCCTCGCGCTGCTGGCGTCACATTTGCCGCGGACCAATCCGTTGCAAATAGTTCAGCTTCCGGTGAAAATGGCCTCCAGCTGAGACAGCTCCTCTATTCTTGTTTGTGACTGCCGTTGCTTGTTTTATACTACTTCTGTGTGTCGCTCTGTCCGTAGGTCTGTCTGCCTCTGCCCTGTCTGTCTGCCTCTCTTTTTGCTGTTGCGCGCACGCGCGTGAGTGTGTGTCTGTGTGTTTGAGAGAGAGAGAGAGAGAGAGAGAGAGAGAGAGAGAGTGTGTGTGTGTTCGGTTGCCTTTTTTTGTCTGTTTTTCTGTTCGTCTGTTTTACTGTCAGTCTTCCTGTTCGTCTATTTCCGTCTCCACTTAAGTGGTAATCGGGTACAAAGGGTTTTGTGGGTATTTCAATCCATTTTTGTGTGTTCGTTTTAATAAGTCAGATAGACCGTGTTTTTCCTTTTCCTAAACCATGAAACACCTTCTAGGTGTCTGCGTCTTTCGAACGTGTACTTAGTTCCGATCGTTCAGGGCTTATCTCCCCTCCCCGTCGTCTCTGACTAAGAGCATGGATCTAAGGGCGCAGCAAACTGTGTAATTTTCCTCGCTTGAAGACGATTTATACCTACCTTTCCTTTATGAAAAACAGAGTTCAGCTTCTCTATTGCGGAAGACAATTTCCCGCTCCATGCAGAATCCAAGCTCTGATGTAATGTGTCTGGATCGATCCAGATAGGCACGTTTTTGACAAAGAGATGTTGTCCACCTGAAATTCTTGATTACTTAACCCGTTGAAAAACCCGGTGACAGGGGTATGGTGGGATTGGGACTGTGAGCTGGAAAGATTTTTGTACCCTCCGGCTCTTCCGCTGCCTTACCATTGCTCCCCATGTCTCCTTTTCTCTAACTCTGTCTCTGTCTGCCTGCCTGTCTGTCTGTCTGTCTGTCTGTCTGTCTCTCACTCTCTCTCTCTCACATGCACACACGCACGCACGCGCACACGCACATTCCTCTTAAAAGATGGATAGCAGCATTAAAACGAACACATCCACCAAGCCAATGATTGTAGCATTTGGGGTCGGCTTAGTTCGGAAACCGATTTGTCATTTTTCATTTTCCTCGTGTCTCGACATTGTTGTTGTTTGGGTGGCAGATGCAGCCCCTCTTTACCCCGGTTTTCCGTTTGTTTTCTGCTTGTGCATTGTTTGCATGGAAATCGTCTGCTTCCCCTCGCATCCCTCCCTGCCTCCCCTGTTCTCATCTTAGTCATCATTCTTTTTGTCTGAGCTGTGATAAGTTTTAAAGTATCCACAATGTCATTGTAGAAAATCATTCTGTCAACATCGAAGTCCAGGCCAGATTTTGAAAGTCATTGCACACGAAGAAGCTCAACTGTTTTCAAACTGAATTATGGCTCAGAGTGTTGACAATGTCTGTTTGTTCATTCCACGAGCAATGTAGCACGCTTTGCTGACAGACTTACAAAGCTGGGCGAGGATGCTCGTCCAGCTGACGGTTGTTAAATATGGCGGCCCACAAACTGCAACCTGATAATCTGCCTCCCAACCGAAACATGGACAGCCATAAATTGCCCTCTGATCATGCATGTCTAGTGGTTCGTTTACGTTTGATCTTGGTCAATGGAGAGTAATTGCCAGGCAATATTGGACACCATTATGGTTCGAAACTATAAATCGCCACCCAGCAGGGGACGCGCCACCCCAGTTAATTAGTTTTTAAGCTTGTTACACAGCGGGCGTTGAAACTATGCGTTCCCAGCGACCATAAATTGCAAAGTATTCCCGTGATGAGCAGAACAGGGACTGGGAACCAAGGTTTTCCTGCATAAGGCTCGTGGACTAGGGGTCAATGATAAACCTTTTCCTATGTGAAGTCAGTTTACAGCATGGCTTATTGATCAATTTTTGCCCACTTCTTCCTACGGAGCATACATCGTTGATTACAGTTTTGCAAAAGTAGGTTTACAGTATGGATTGTTGATTATAGTTTCCCTGTGTGAGGTTTACTCCATGGATTGTTGATCAGATTTCTGCGTAAGGTATACAGCGTAATTTTTTTTTTGAATTACAGTTTTGCAACGTAGGGTTTATAGTATGGATTGCTGATCATAGTGT
>JADBJO010005194.1:87500-95000 GCA_016801955.1 Conus betulinus
AAGGAGAATATGTCGTGCCAGTACATCTACAGGAAACGGCAAGACTCGTGTGTGTGTGTGTGTGTGTTTTGTGAGATCGATCAGGATATGCATGCTCTCTCTCTCTCTCTCTCTCTCTCTCTCTCTCTCTCTCTCTCTCTCACACACACACACACACACATGTACTGGTACATACAATCACACCCACATACTCACGTGCGTACACACACACACACACACACACACACACACACACACACACACACACACACACACACACACACATACGCACACATTCATCCTTGCGCGCTCACACACACACTTTAGCATTTATTTCAGGAGCACATTCACATGCTCACACGCACCAAGGTACTGTCACCCCCTTGACATACAAGAATTTCTATAAACTTTTCCTTCCGTACAACAGCGTTTATTTATGTCAGTGTTTTATGCTCACAGCTCCTATCATGGTGCTGGTAAAGAAAATGAATAAACTATAACATCCGGGACAGTAGCATGAAATCCTGGAGGCAAAATGGAATTTGTTGAAGCAGGTTTTCACCGATAGCAATCCCCCCCCTTCAAAACTGACCCTCGCACAACACATACACCTTTCCTTTTCTCTCATACTACACATTTTGGTTCAGACCCATCATTCCCTTAGAACATGAACAACTCCATTGATGTATATTGTCAGCAAATACAAACACGCGTTCTTGAAGGAATTGAAACGCATTGAGGTTTTTTTTTGTGTGGTTTGTTTTGCTTTTTGCTGTCTGCTCTTCCTGCCATACAGCAGCGTTGAACCCACACATCTCATTCCGATGCCGTGTCCACAGCTATAGCCTGGTCCATCCCATTCCAGCCCCGGCAATGGTCGCTTCACTGATGTTCACTGGAGTCTCTTGTGATCCAACATAAGCGGGACGTGACCTACTAAGCCCCCTACTTACAGCAACAATTGCTCAGTTGCAGAGCCAGCTTGATCCTGTCATCCTTCTTGAGGACAGGTCACTAGTTCCAATTACCTCGGCCCATCTATGCCCATGGTGAGCTGGTGGTGGGAGGGTCGGTGTCACCAAGTTCGTGGGAACTGTCGTGGGAAGGACACTGGAGCCATCTGCTGTGGAGAACGCTCACTCCTGCCGGTTTTGTGACTAAGAGAATCATTTCTGCCAGCGAGGGGGGTTGTAGTAGGTGGTGCACAAGAAACAGGTACCCCTGAACACAGCTGCAGTGATTCAGGGCAAGTGCAGTGTCTCCTCTGATGCGTTGCCTTATCATTATGACCTGATACTGGTGATTCCCTAGGACTACCGCTGCTGTGATTCTCTAGGACTACTACCGCTGCTGTTGTTCTCTAGGACTACTACCGCTGCTGTTGTTCTCTAGGACTACCGCTGCTGTGATTCTCTCTAGGACTACCGCTGCTGTTGTTATCTAGGACTACCGCTGCTGTGATTCTCTAGGACTACCGCTGCTGGGACTGTATGTGGGGGAAGCCAGAAAAGGCAGCTTTGGAGAGAAGCCACTGCAAGGGCACAGAAAATGAAAAAAAAAACAACAATGAAAAAGAAGAAGAAGAAGAAGAAGAAGAAGAAGAAGAAGAAGAAGAAGAAGAAGAAGAGAAGAGAAAAACCACCACCATTTAAAAAAAACCCCGATTATTGCATGGCATGAGAATAATGTTAAAAAAAAAACTGGCCGCAGCTTCAACCTCCGAATGTTTTTAACCATCGAGACTGAAGTCAGTTGAGCAGAACGTTAATCTTTGAGCAATCAGCTTGTTAGGCAGCATGCTGTTTTTTGCCTTCTGGGGAATTGACGGTTGAACACGCCCCCCCCCCCCCCTCACCCCTCCCCTCCCCTCCACTGCCGACCCTCCACCCCTACATCATTCCCCTCCCTCTCCTGGTTCTTGTCCGCTATACAACTTTGCGGCGACTGTCCTGGCCCTAATACATTATCTTACCAGCCAATCTCTGGCAGACATAGTCGCCCCAAGAGAGCAATAGTTGCCATCGACTCGGCATAATCTGACATTACTCGGAAGAAAGAGCCCAATAGAAAAACCACAAAAAAAGCACCGAAGGACAATTACTGGGAAGCAGAATATTTCGTGTCAATATGTCTAGTGGAAACGGCAAGACCTGTGGACACTTGAACACGCACACACAAACACATCCATGGGAACAAGCACACGCGCGCGCACACACACACACACACGCACGCACACACACACACACACACACACACACACACACACACACACACACACACACACACACACACACACAAATTATACGACGAACAAATGGTAGATTTGCTACTAATTATCAACGATGATTTCTGCCTGTGCTACACAAACATTCCTGAGGAAATGTTTAGACATTGTTTTAAAAGAAAAGAAGAATCGGATCATTCACATGGTATGGGGTTTGGAAAGGCTCACACATACCTGTGCATACACTCTTACACTCGCTTACGTGCATGTGCACACACACACACACACACACAAGCACACACAGACACAAACATACACACACACACGCACACACACATATGCACATGTAAACACTGAGAGAGAGAGAGAGAGAGAGAGAGAGAGAGAGAGAGAAGGAGAGAGAGAGAGAGGGAGGGAGAGAGTGAGAGAGAGAGAGAGAGAGAGAGAGAGAGAGAGAGGAGAGAGAGAGAGAGAGAGAGAGACAGACACAGACAGACAGACAGACAGACATAGACAGACAGACAGACAGACAGCGACCGTCGGAGCGTACAAACGGAGGTACCGTCATTATAATAACCGGTTATACGTTCTTTCTCGTGCATGCGACATTCAGATTTTTTTTTTTAGTGTTGTTCATAGGTTTTCGTACGCTGAATACATTAACTGGATCAGACAATGTTTTTGAAAGAAGCGCAGAAACATTGTCCGATTGATCTCTGGTAGAGAGTTCCAAGGTTGGGGGGGGGGGGGGGGAGTATCATAATAAGCTCAGCTTTAGTCGATTCTGGGAACTTGGAGCATGGATCTAGGGGGATATTCTTGATGAAATTTGAGACAATGTACTCGTCGATATTGATTAGCAATCCTGTTTAGTCTTGTGCATTATAAGCCTCTGGTATTCCAGTTTGTGGCTTCATAGAACAGTCTGAAGCTTTTCATGGTCTGAGTGTTAAAAGCTCGCCCGCCCCCCTTCCTCTACCTATTTCTCCTACCTGACCGTCAGTGTTTTTGTGTGGTCTCATTGTGCAGTATCAGAAATAGTTTCAGGTTCTTCGCTCGCACACACTCCCGTAAGTTTGACGCATGATTTAGACAGGACAGAACGTGATTTTTGAAAAGGAGTTTATGTTTAAGTAAGATAAGGTCAAGAAAGTGATTTTAGAAACTTGTTACACTTTCTGGGAAATTCTTCAGCAGAATAGAGTTTTCTGTGTGTGTATGTGCGTGTGTGTGTGTGTGTGTGTGTGTGTGTGTGTGTGTGTGTGTGCGTGCGTGCGTGCGTGCGTGCGTGTGTGTGTGTGTGTGTGTGTGTGTGTGTGTGTGTGTGTGTGTGTGTGTGTGTGTGTGTGTGTGTGTGTATGTGTGTGTGTGTATGTGTGTGTTTGTGTGTGTGTAAGAGAGAGAGAGAGAGAGAGAGAGAGAGAGAGAGAGAGAGAGAGAGAGAGAGAGAGAGAGAGAGAGAGAGAGAGAGAGAGAGAGAGAGAGAGAGAGAGAGAGAGAGAAAACGAACGAACGAACGAATTTTTATTTTACCAGGATAATGAGATAAGCAACAACACAAATGTTTTTTTTCCCACCCAGCCCCGGGGCAAAAGGAAAGAAATCAAATTAAAGATCAAATTAATGCAAATACACATAAAAGAAAGACAATGACAAGATCTTGCACAGCTCAATACAAATTAGCTATTGTCCACACCATTGACAAACGAACGCAATAGAAAAAGGCCTGTGAACATAGCGAACAAGGAGTAGGAAAGGGGGAAGGAGAGAAGGGCAAGGAGTAGAGTGGGGGTGAAAGGTAAAGGCAGCATACAATGTATCTCAAAAGGACATTAACTTGAAAAAAAGTACAACACACACACACACACACACACACACACACACACACTACAAATTGTAAGATAATAAATTAGAGTTGCATGATAAAGATGAAATACTAATGTAGATACTGTTAATGTGTTATGTTTTATTGTTTGAAATGATGAATTCTCATATGCCGCCTTAAAGGACCAGTGCTACTTTTTGTTTGACGTTTATGGCAGAGAGTTCCAAAGCGTTCCACATGAGTAAACACGACTACTTTTGAATAGATCAATTTTGTGTTTTCGGATTAGTATATTTCTGGTGTATCTTTACTGATTTAACGGAAATTTAGCAGCTAATGTTGAAGGGGCAAAACCGTTCATAACTCTATACATCATTATGCTTTATTGTACTGAAGTTTGCATGTTAAAGGTAGAATATTTATATTGATATAGCTTTTTGGTGTTAACGGAGACGATTTTATAAGTATCGCTTTCAGAGCTCGCTTATGGACCGTATGTAAAGTTTTTCGACGTATCATCACTACAAGAATCGAAAAGAAGTGAGGTATAATCGATAGATGACTGTCTATATGCGTGGTAAAAGTGTTTATGCGCATTTAAATCTAGAAAATGTTTAATTTTTGACAGCTGAAAGACTTTTAGTGATAGACGTTTGCTTAAACAATTCATGTGGGGTGACCAAGAGAGATTGTTGTCCAAGGTAACGCCCAAAACTTTGTGAGTGCTGACTTATTCAAGCTGCTTGTCACCGATGTATAAAAAGGGCATATGAGAAGTTAAATTTTGTCTTTTTTTTGACGTGTAGTTATGACCATATACTTTGTTTTTTTTTGTTCATTAAGGGACATATGGTTGAGTTCATTGTTCATTAAGGGACATATGGTTGAGTTCATTGTTCATTAAGGGACATATGGTTGAGTTCAGACCAGTTAATCAACTGATCAACATTCTCTTGTAATTTCATGAATAGCTGATTTGGGTCAGAATGGTTAGAGTGGATAGATGTATCCACTGCAAAGAGTGCACATGAGCCTTTGATATGTAAGGGGAGGTCATTAACATAGAGTGAAAACAGAAAAGACCATGGACTGGTCCTTGTGGCACACCCAATTTTTTGTGACGCAAAAGTAGACTGTTTGTTGTAGACGATTAGATAGAAACAAATTTTTGTGACACAAAAGTAGACTGTTTGTTGTAGAGGAAAACTGATTGTTGGAGATTAGATAAAAACCATTTCATGAAAGAAAGGACTTGATTTGAAATTGTGGTGAGTGTGTAGAGAGAGAGAGAGAGAGAGAGAGAGAGAGAGAGAGAGAGAGAGAGAGAGAGAGAGAGAGAGAGAGAGAGAGAGAGAGGACGCACACACAGTTACAGACAGACAGACAGACAGACAGACAGACAGACAGACAGACACACACACACACACACACACACACACACGCACACACACACACACACACACACACACGCGCGCGCGCGCGCGCGCGCGCGCGCGCACACACTCATATTTGACCCTAGGGCAGCTTACAGTAATGGCTAAATCCAATGATATTACGTCGAAGGTGTGCTTATCTTTACACTGAAGAAAAAAAAAAAGAATAACACACACTGATTCCATTATCAGATTATGCAACATGCACTTTAGCCTCGTCATATCTGTCAAGATTATCAAAATCAGCCAATGGAGATAAGTATTTTGATGCTGATAGGCATATATCACACATCGCAGCAGTGCACGCGTTTTCTTGCACCGAAAATGCCATAGCGTGTTTATTTACTCTTCCTACTTTAGTTCTCAAGCACGTTGCAGTACTGGACAGAACCACTGGGTTTGGGCAAACACAATCAATCTATTTATCTCTTTGCGTAAAGATCTCCCAGATCCCGATAACCTTTATTTCAAATGTTTCAGCTGGTTGAACACAAATCGCTTCATAAACTTTTCCGCACAAAAACACAGGTAGAAAATATAGTCCGTTTACACAGACGTGATGAAGAAAAAAAAAATAACCTCTCGTAGTAAACAGTGAGTATGTCATCTTGTCACATCCATAGCAAGTGAAAAATGTCACGAGATGATTACTCTTAATAGCTTATTCAATAATACGTCCCTCATCACTGTCGCTTATAATTGAAAAGTGAAGACACCGTCCCACGAAAATGTCGAGCCAGTTATTACCTGTAATGGGTTTTTCAATACTCTGTCACTCACACGCTGGAAGCATTCTCATCGCACGAAATAGGAAAAAGGAAGGGTGCGTCAGCTCAAGCGCCGAGTCACGTTAAAGATTTTAGAAGGAAGAGATCAGTATCTGGCCTCGTTCCCCCCCCCACTGTTCTATCTTTGAGGGAGCCCCGTTTGCAAGCGTAGGTCACTAACCGCTTTTGGGACAGCTAAGTGTTCAGTTGGCCCGGCCGCTCTCTTTTGGTAACCACATACGCCAGCTTCTTCATGTCCACTGTTCAGCGAGGGCGGCCTGCTGCCTAGCTCACGCGCGAGCCACCACCGTGTGTGAGTTTCAAACTTGAGAGAGTGACTCCATCAGCCGGGAAGCGTGGTGAAACGACAGCGAACCCGTGATCAGGAGACAGACACAGCCACTCAGTTCAAGAGGAAGAGGGCAATGCCTTCAGTTTTAGCAATGGACCTCCAGCAATCCAAAGGTGAAGATACCGATCCAGTCTGCTGTGTATCTCTAGTCACGTTGACGGGCAGATCTTCAACGACGACCAGACCTCAACTGGGTCACGTGGAAGCGGCAGAAGACTGTCCACAGCCAGTCATGCACTGGCCCCTAACACCAGGACAGCGTGTGAAACGCCAGATCACAGCATGAAAAAGAAAGAAACAAAAAAAGAAGAAAGAAAGAAACAATGGAAAAAAAAAAGCAGGAAGGAAAGAAAGCAAGGAGTGAAAGAAAGAAAGGAGTGAAAGAAAAAGAAAAAGAAGGAAAGAAGGAGCGAAAGAAAGAAGGAAAGAAAGAAAAGAGTGGAAAGAAAGAAAAAGAAGGAAAGAAAGAAAGAAGAAAGGAAAGAAAGAAGGAAGGAGAGAAAGAAAGGAGTTGAAAGAAAGAAGAAAGAAGAAAGAAAGAAGAAAAGAAGAAAGGAAAGAAAAGAAAGAAGGAAAGAAGAAAGAAAGAAAGAAAGAAACGAGCGAAAGAGAAAGAAGGAAAGAAAGAAAGGAAGCGAAAGAAAGAAAGAAAGAAAAGAAAGAAGGAGTGAAAGAAAGAAAAGAAGGAAGAAAGAAAAGAAAGAAGGAGAAGAAAGAAAGAAAGGAAGAAAGAAAGAGAAAGAAGAAAAAAGAAAGAAAGAAAGAGCGAAAGAAAGAAGAAAAGAAAAGAAAAAAGGAGCGAAAAAAAGAAGAAGAAAGAAGAAAGAAAGGAAAGAAAGAAAAAGAAAAAAGGAAAGAAGAAGAAGGAGAAGAAAGAAAGAAAGAGGAGAAAGAAAGAAAGAAAGAAAGAAAGGAAAGAA
>JADBJO010005194.1:100000-102500 GCA_016801955.1 Conus betulinus
AGAACATGAGAACTGTCGGCAGCAATGTTCATAGCTTTTTGTGTGACACGACATCCACACAATTTATCTAGCTGTTCTTTGTTTGTTTGTTTTTTTTTTTTTTTGCCAATAAATTGTTCCACACGTATTCACCACTCTGTTTAAACTGTTTTTGTTTTGTTTTTTTTCACGCTAACACTTCCAAACCAGCATAAAAAGCCACAGGACAACACTGATTCTACAAAAAAACAACAACAAAACATATTTAAGACATCCTTTTTTCTAGATCGGCATTTTTTTGTAGATGAATTGAATATTTGCATTCAAATTCAGCTTACCATCTAAATAGTACCCAGATACTTATATTCAATTACACGTTCCACTTTGGTGTTTTTTTTATATACAAGTGAGGGACAGGAGCTGGGTTTCTTCGAAAATCAATTACCATCTCCTTCGTCTTACTAGCATTCAAATCTTGACAGTTTTCTTTGCACCATGTACAAAAACATTCCACCTCTCGTGAAAAAAAAAATGGTGTCTGAATCTGAGAGGTCTTCTAAAGCAGAATCATCTGAGTACTTTATGACGGGAGTGACAGAAGAACCAGTATAGTCATTTGTATAAAGAGAGTAAAGAGTTGCGCTGTATTCATCTTACAATACATTAAACAAACAAAACAAACAAACAGAAGTAAACATAACACAGAACGAAAAATTAAGAGACTGAAAAACTTCAGTTACAGAAATCATATACACCGATGTACGTAAACTCACATGGGCATTCAAAATGTATTTATGCAGAAAACTTGAGCAGGACATGCAAAATCTTAACACAGTTCAGAAAAAAATCTACTCTTGGATTTTGAGTCTGTCTGTCTATCTATCTATCTATCTCTATCTATCTATCTATCTATCTATGCATACAAACACATGCTCATATAATTATCTACACTTATGCGAACATACACTACATATGTCTTATGTGTACATGTCATTCATGTTCACATATGGAAGACTTGAATAATTGTGCAAATATTTCATGGATTCTCAACACCGCCAAGGGCACATTCTTCCAGCATCAACATGACTGAAAAGGGAAAAAAAAACAAACAAACAACAACAAACAAACAAAAAAAAAAAAAAAGAGAAAACATACAAACATAGTAACAAAAGAAGAAAACAGCCAGCAGCAGCAACAACAACAACACAACGACAAAAAACCCCGTACTAACGATAATTGGATGGACACATCCGGACTAGCGGCTATCGTTTTTTTTTTCCTTCTCACAGCCTTTTTTTGGGTAATATATATCTACGTGAACATGCATTTTGATCAAACACAGCCTCTCTCTCTCTCTCTCTCTCTCTCTCTCTCTCTCTCTCTCTCTCTCTCTCTCTCTCTCTCTCTCTCTGTGTGCGTGCGTGCGTGTGTGTGTGTGTGTGTGTGTGTGTGTGTGTGTGTGTGTGTGTGTGTTGTTTTGTTTGTGTGTGTGTGTGTGTGTGTGTGTGTGTGTGTGTGTGTGTGTGTGTGTGTGTGTGTGTGTGTGTGTGTGTGTGTGTGAGAGAGAGAGAGAGAGAGAGAGAGAGAGAGAGAGAGAGAGAGGGGAGGGGTAAGAGGGGGTGCACGTACATGTCAATATACGTGTGAATCCATAATACAAGCTGGCCATTTTACATGAAGTTTTAGTACTCACATCCTCTGTCACTGCACATTTCCACACGACATCACGCAGAGAAAACTTGTCCAGATGATCTGCCACAGCAAAACTCTTCCTGCCTGTCCAAGACCAACACCGAGCAGATGCCCAGAATTTCTTTTCTTTCTTTCTTTTTTTTTTTTTTTTTGCTGTCCCAACCTCTGCGCCACCTCAGAGGCAGTGCATCCACGCCGCTCATTCCGACACCCCGTCCACAGCTACAGCCCGGTCGGCCCCGCCGCAGCCCCGGCACCGGCAATCCACAGGGAAGCGGTCAATGTCAAGTCGTCAAGAGGCAACCCACCGGAGGAGACACTGCACTGCTGCCGAGTCACTTCGGTGGTGTTCAATGGCGCCTGTTCTGATCTAACATACGCAGGACACCACCTACTAAGCCCCCTACTGACGACAATAATTGCTTAGTCGCGGAGCCGGCGTGAGTGAGCTCTCCCTCCGGAGGGCGCCACCACGTCCGTCCAACGACAGCCCCCATGGACTCGCCGATACCGGATGACCCCGATGGAACCAAACCAAGACCACAGACGTGGAGAGGACATCGAAATTGAGGTCACCATGAGAGCAGGGCATGAAGGGCCACAGAATTTGAGACATTTTTTTTTTAATGCTGATCGATGAGAATGAGGATGATGAAGATGATGCTACGGATTTCCATTTCGGTCTGAGACTACATGACAGGGCTGTACTCTACGCTTCCTTTCATAATATATCCCGGCGTCAACCAGGCCCGAGAGATACAGGCACCTGCAGTGTTGGTCAGGAAATTTGAGCAACACTCTCAGAAAACGCATCCATTAAGTGGATGAA
>JADBJO010005194.1:107500-115000 GCA_016801955.1 Conus betulinus
AGTGCAGCAGTTGAATACCAAGAGGCGCTGAAAAAAAATGGCTACAACTACAAACTACAATATAACCCAGATAATAACATGAACAGTAATAAGAAAAACAGGGAAGGAAGGAAGATCATATGGTATAATCCCCCATATGATGGAAGAATAAAGACTAACGTAGGAAAAGAATTCTTTAAAATTCTTATAACATCATTTCCAAAAGAACATGTACTATCTAAAATATTCAATAAAAATACCATCAAGCTATCATATTCATGTATGCCCAACCTCAAACACATAACTGACTCATCTAAACAAAACTGAAGGCAACACAGCCAAAAGGGTAACAAAAGGACATCTGGTAACTGCACTTAAAAAGATCAATGCCCCCTGAATAGCAAATGCCTTTACAATAATATTGTATACCAAGCCACAGTAACAACAGATAGTGACAAAGAAACATACACAGGGATTACTGCAAACCATTTTTAAAACCAGATTTGCAAACCATAAACAGTCCTTCAAAAATAAAAAAAATATAAAAAAACCAAAGAGAACTAAGTAAACATATTTTGAAACTTAAAGATAAAAAAAATAGACTACAATATATCATGGAAAATTATAAAAAGAGCAACACCATACAATATCTCTAAAAAATGCAACCTATGTTCTACAGAAAAGTGGCTGATATTATGCAAACCTCATCTAGCAACTCTGAATTCAAAAGTAGAGAGATCATAAACAACTGCAGGCACAAATGGAAATCCTTGTCAACACACCATTCCTTAACACACCCGCCCTGAAAGCACCCCCCAAAAATCAAAATAGTAAAAAAAAACTACAGGCCAGGTGAAAAACACATGCAGAACTCACGCTTGCACACACACTATATAACACCGGTAGCGTGCCCAAACTGAATACCCTGACGAGAGCAATAGCTCGAAACAATTTTGTTGGTTTTTAATCTCCATTTATCATACTTTTAAACTTATGTCGCTCCCTTTTTGGTTGAGCAATTTTAGAGTTCTTATATATATATATATATATGGATGGTGTAAATACGCATGTCTGTCTGTCTGTCTGTCAATCTGTCTGTCTGTCTGTCTATGTTTGTATGTGGCTATCTATGCCTTACAGATCAGATTGACAGATTGATTCCACAATCAACACTAGCAGTCTGCAGCCTCTCAGATTTTTTTTTTTCTCTTTGTTTCCATCATCATCATCATCATCATCATCGTCATCATCATCATCATCATCATCATCATCGGTCGTTGTCGTCTTCGTCGTCATCGTCAACGTTGACGTCTTTGTCATCATTGCCATAATCATCGTCATTATTGTCGTTACAGATGTTATGATCGCTGACATGACCATCAACAAAAACTACATGAAAATTGATATGATTGGTTCGATCGTCTCTTGATGATGATGATGATCATCATCATCATCAGCAGCAGCAACATTCAGCAGCAGCAGCAGCAGCGGCAGCAGCTGGAGCAACAGCAACAATAGTAGTAGTGGTATTAGTAGCAGCATCAGCAACAGCAGTAGTAGCAGCCTCAGCAGCAGCAGCAGTAACAGTAGTAGTAGTAGTAGTAGTAGTAGTAGTAGTAGTAGTACATATAGGGTTTCTGTGGCAGATTCATTATGAAAGAAAACATTGTAATTCGTACTGATGTTGTTCGGAAATGATATATTTTGAACCAAGAGGCAAACACAAACAATTGTCATCGATTACTGCACCCCCCCCCCCCCCCCCACACACACACACACACGCACGCACGCACGCACACACACACACACACACACACACACACACACACACACACGAGCCTTGTTATCCCTTTCATCACCGGTCGTACTGGAAATCCCAGCCTTTGCCAGCAGGAGCTGATTCCACGTTCTACAGTCACTCTCCTCAAATCCTCATCACGTCATCCTTCCCGTGACATTTCTCTCCTTACGTTTTGCACAATGCGGGGGGAAAAAGCTTTGGCTTGAAAAGTCTGCCCTGGGATTTATCTTCTTTCCATCATTGCAAAAATCTTACCGCAGCGTCCCTGGGGGGCTGCGTAGAAACGGCACGTTAGTGCGCAGCCTCACTGGTGCATCGTTGCAACGAGGACGGACGTCTCGTTTGTCTTTGTGATCCGGGAGATAGCGCCCCCTGGTTCAGGTCAAGTGCCGGCCATGGAACAGTCATTTTCCTGCACGTGCAGTGTGAGAGATCTCAGGTCATTGCCCCGGCAAGTCTGGCCGGGGACGTGCATCATAAACAGATAAAAGCCCTACCAGGTATGGGGCAGTCGTGTCAGTCATTACAGTATTTGATGAATCGCACAGCTCAACACACACACACACACACACGCGCGCGCGCGCGCGCGCGCGCGCGCGCGCGAGCACGCGCACACACACACACACACACACACACACACACACACACTCATGCATGAAAGCATGCATGGAAGCGCGCGCGCGAGCTCACACACACACACACACACACACACACACACACACACACACACACACACACCTCTGTCTATTTGTCTGTTTTAACAGTGCCTTTCTGTTCATCTTTACAGGGGTCTATTTCGAATTTACTAAATACCTCGATATTGACTGCATGATTGACAAGGCTGTAAAACTACATCACTTGATTTTTGTAGCTATCTGTATATGTACATAAACCAGGAGTAAAAAGACGAAGACAATCACTAGATCTAAATACATAGAAAATGGGGTAGGCATCACTGCAGTGGATACTCCATAATCTCTCCACTACACACCAACATGCAGAGAAGTTAACAAGACAGGTGGTTTGCCCATGCGACTCACGTGCCACCGATGTCATTCTCATTAATGTAGCTGATCCCAAACAGAGTGAGGGAAAGGCGTGAGCCAGCTTTGTGCTCTCTGGGGTTAAATGATTAGCCTTACTCATTCTGTGCTGGTCAAAACAGGTCTTTCCATTTAGGCAGTAGGTACGACAAGGCCACCACACAAGCGCAGCGTAATGAGGGTTGTCAGGGAAGGCCCCGGGAGTGTGGGATGTGTGTGGGTGGACAGACAATGGAGAGGAAGCTGTCTAGAACAGAATGCGTACAACAAACTGTAGCAGAAAAGGCAGGCCGACCTTGCTGCCATCCACGTCGTCTTTTAGCACCCTGCTTAGTCCAACTGCTTAATGTCATCTCGTGAAAAGGGTAATCTGGTACGTATAGTTTGTTTGAGATTTCCCTGCTGGATTTTCCACCGCATTTAGGCGCAGTTTTATTTTGCTTGATCCAGCTACAGGAGCGATTTTACGAAGTTGTTGTTTGGTTATTATGAAAGCCAGTAGTAAGGCTGTTTAATTTATCAATATCGTTTGGTTTTATTCGTTTAAACTAGCACAAATGATAAACCCCACCTTGGCAAAATTCGACAAAACATATCAATTTAAGTAGTCTTGGTTCTTCATTTGGTACGACATTCACTTACGCCTGTTTCTCTGCTAAGCACAAATTGCATGATGTTTTTGATCTTGATAAAATGTAATACATACTGAAATGTATTTCTTCTCAATAACCATAAAGCACTAATCAAGTGTACCTGCTCACATTTTGATAAAATTCTGTAATGTTGAATCTCTCTCTCTCTCTCTCTCTCTCTTTCTCTCTCTCTCTCTCTCTCTCTCTCTCTAAATATAAAATTATGCATGTATGTATGTGTGTATATATATATATATATATATATATATATATATATATATATATATATATATATATATATACATATATATATATATATATATTTAGTTAGTTAGTTAGTTAGGTGCAAAGTGAGGGGAGAGCAGGCGGAGATCTAAACAAAGTTTTTAGGAAAAATTAAGTACTGTATCCGCCAAACAAACAAAACAAACGAATCACAAAGCAAAACAACATGCGTTTTGACCTCATAGGTCTTCTTCAGGCAAGATAAACAACACGCCCATCTTTCGCCCAATTCAGTGGGATAAGTGATCGATTGTTCTTATTTTTGTTGCCCTGAGAGTTGGTTATCTTGCCCGAAGAAGTTGAAAAGCGTCGTGTTTTGTCTTGTGATTCGTTTGCTCATGTTTGGCGGATACGGTGATCAATATATATATATATATATATATATATATATATATATATATATATATATATATATATATATATATATCCACACTCCGTCCCTCCTCTCCCAGCACTCTGTCCTCCCCTTCCACACTCCGTCCCACCTCTCCCAGCATTCTGTCCACCGATTCCACACTCCGTCCCTCCTCTCCCAGCACTCTGCCCTCCCCTTCCACACTCCGTCCATCCTCTCTCCCAGCACTCTGCCCTCCCCTTCCACACTCCGTCCCACCTCTCCCAGCACTCTGCCTTCCCCTTCCACACTCCGTCCCTCCTCTCCCGGCACTCTGTCCTCCCCTTCCACACTCCGTCCCTCCTCTCCCGGCACTCTGTCCTCCCCTTCCACACTCCGTCCCACCTATCCCAGCACTCTGCCCTCCCCTTCCACACTCCGTCCCACCTCTCCCAGCACTCTGCCCTCCCCTTCCACACTCCGTCCCTCCTCTCCCAGCACTCTGCCCTCCCCTTCCACACTCCGTCCCTCCTCTCCAGCACTCTGCCCTCCCCTTCCACACACTGTCCATCCTCTCCCAGCATTCTGTCCACATCTTCCACAATCCGTACTTCATCTCCCAGCACTCTGTCCACCCCTTCCACACTCCGTCCCTCCTCTCTCCAGCATTCTGTCCACTCCTTCCACGCTCCGTCCCTCCTCTCCCAGCATTCTGCCCTGCCCTTCCACACTCCGTCCTTCCTCTCCCAGGATTCTGTCCACCCCTTCCACACTCCGTCCCTCCTCTCCCAGCATTCTGCCCTGCCCTTCCACACTCCGTCCTCCCTCCTCTCCCAGCACTCTGCCCCCTCCCCTTCCACACTCTGTCCATCCTCTCCCAGCATTCTGTCCACATCTTCCACAATCCGTTCTTCATCTCCCAGCACTCTGTCCACCCCTTCCACACTCCGTCCCTCCTCTCCCAGCACTCTGTCCTCTCCTTCCACACTCCGTCCCTCCTCTCCCAGCACTCTGTCCTCCCCTTCCACACTCCGTCCATCCTCTCCCAGCACTCTGCCCTGCCCTTCCACACTCCGTCCCTCCTCTCCCAGTGCTCTGCCCTGCCCTTCCACACTCCGTCCCTCCTCTCCCAGCACTCTGCCCTCCCCTTCCACACTCTGTCCATCATCTCCCAGCACTCTGCCCTCCCCTTCCACACTCCGTCCCTCCTCTCCCAGCACTCTGTCCCTCCCCTTCCACACTCCGTCCCTCCTCTCCCGGTACTCTGACCTCCCTTCCCACACACTCCGTCCCTCCTCTCCCGGCACTCTGTCCTCCCCTTCCACACTCCGTCCCTCCTCTCCCAGCACTCTGCCCTGCCCTTCCACGCTCCGTCCCTCTCTCCCAGCACTCTGACCTGCCCTTCCACGCTCCGTCCCACTCTCTCCCGGCACTCTGACCTGCCCTTCCCACGCTCCGTCCCACCTCTCCCAGCACTCTGACCTGCCCTTCCACGCTCCGTCCCACCTCTCCCGGCACTCTGCCTTCCCCTTCCACACTCCGTCCCACCTCTCCCAGCACTCTGCCCTGCTCTTCCACACTCCGTCCCTCCTCTCCAGCACCCTGTCCTTCCCTTCCACACTCCGTCCCTCCTCTCCCGGCACTCTGTCCTCCCCTTCCACGCTCGTCCCACCTCTCCCAGTGCTCTACCTTCCCCTTCCACACTCCGTCCCTCCTCTCCCAGCACTCTGTCCTCCCCTTCCACACTCCGTCCCTCCTCTCCCAGCACCCTGTCCTTCCCTTCCACACTCCGTCCCTCCTCTCCCGGCACTCTGTCCTCCCCTTCCACACTCCGTCCCTCCTCTCCCAGCACCCTGTCCTTCCCTTCCACACTCCGTCCCTCCTCTCCCAGCACTCTGTCCTCCCCTTCCACACTCCGTCCCTCCTCCTCTCCCAGCACTCTGTGTCCTCCCCTTCCACACTCCGTCCCTCCTCTCCCAGCACTCTGTCCTCCCCTTCCACACTCCGTCCCTCCTCTCCCAGCACTCTGACCTTCCCTGAACATGATAAACCAGAAAAAAAATTAAGGAAACGATGGAATAGAACAACAACAGCCAGAACATAAAATGCAAATAAAACTAAAGAAAAGATAAGGATGGATCCTGGAGCTAGTAAAGCACCTTGTCTGCCTCAGCCGGTCTACAGCAGGTTCTGGGGCTATGGGAGGCAAGCAGTATCAAAAGATGTACAATTCAGAGTGCCATACTAGAAAAGAGTGTTTTTTTTACATTTGAAATATAAGCTTCAGGCGATTTTTTATTATAATTACTTCGTCATTACTGTTGTTATTACTACTTTCTACACACCTTTGTAGTTCCATAAGAGTAACTAGGCTTGAACTTTGCAAAGCGGCTCGTGTACATTCATGCGGCGGTATGAGAGAGCGGATATGACATCTTTTCTGCTGACCAATCAGATACTATTTCTGGCGTGCGGGGACAAAAATAATGGCTGAAAAAAAAAAAAAGATTTGGCCAACATCTATAATGTTCATGTCAAAGAGGAAGTGCATTTTTAAATAATGAGAAACTAAATGGGTTATAAACTCTCCGTCTTTCTTTATGATCTCCGTCTTCTTCTGTTCATACACATCGCAATGTATATCGGACAATATGAGTTGTTAGGTTATTCATTTCCTTGCTATTGATAGCAGAGCTTGTGCCATACACCTGGTGGAATTGCAGCAGGATGTGCCCGTATGGGCCCATGGTTGGCTCAATAGCGAGTGTACAGTCAGAGGTTCAGGGTTTGAATCCTGCTCGTGTCCAACATAAAAAGGGCACCCTCGAGACTCCTCCTAACATGTTGTCGTTCTGGTGGTCTCAGCGTTGTTCCACTAACTCCCAAGATGGTCACCTCCCCACCTCCCTTCTACCCACCTTAGGTGCGAGTGGAGATTAGACCTGAATGCAAATAAGTAAGCTGTGTGCCAGCACATATGGAAGTAGGGTGCTGAACGCTGGGAATGACTTCATCTTCTCAAATGATGAACTGAGCTGCGGCCGTCACTCTGGTGATAGGGTCATAGGCTACATCATCATTGTCTCGCTCCATTTTTTAACGACGCTTCCCAGTTCACTATGGATATTAAAGCAGTCGAAGATATCAATTTTGTCGACTAAAATTGTGCCTCTTCACTATTCTTCATGATTATTGATATATATATCACAGCTCCTTTTGTTCTAGTTTAAAAAAAAAAAACAATATTTCCGTTTCTTGACCCAAACTCTTCGGGGAAGAGGGAGCAGGAAGTTATAACGAGTAATGCAAGGTCTTTTAGATAGATATAAAACCACCCAGCGGGGATTGGGGGGAGAGTCATAAGGTATAACACATGACTTTTGAACTTAATAATACATATTCATGCAGCAGAAAGAGATTGTGTGT
>JADBJO010005194.1:122500-127500 GCA_016801955.1 Conus betulinus
TAAACCGTCTGTTTAAATGCGTGTCATCTACGTATAAAAGAATCAAGAATGTAGAGTTACATAATTCACAATTATTCATCCCGACTTAAAACAAACAAACAAACAAACAAACAAACTGTGATTTCAAAAAAGGTTCGATAAATCATTTATAGAAATTGATTTTGATATGGTAACAACCACCATATGGTCCCAGGGAGATCAGCTGCACCGTAAACAAGAGGAAATTGACACTGAATACTCTGATATCATATATACAACGACCCTCTTTTCAGTTTTCTCTACCACAAGAAAGATGAAAATCTCTCTCTCTCTCTCTCTCTCTCTCTCTCTCTCTCATCACACACATACACACACACATGCGCGCGCGCGCGCGGACACACACACACACACACACACACACACACACACACAAACACACACACACGCGCGCGCGCGCGCACAGACACACATATTCACACACGCAGCTACATACACACACTCGCGCACGCGAGCACTCGCACACACACATGCACAAGCACACATGCACGCAAGCTCTTTCCACCGGACAGACCGACATACATACACAGACACGGATAGACAGACAGACAGACAGACAGACAGACAGACAGACTGACAGACAGGAAGGCAGACAGACAGACAGGCAGACAGACAGACAGACATAGACAGACAGACATAGACAGACAGACACAGACAGACAGACAGACAGACAGACAGACACACACACACACACACACACACACACACACACACACACACACACACACACACACACACAGACAAAGCACGCGGTTTACCCTTCATAAAACTCGACCGACAAAATATAGGGCACTGTTTTCCTTCGTTCGGTTGGGGAAAAAAACCAAAAAAAAAAAAAAAAAAAAAAAAAACCCCAAAACGCCGAAATAAAAAACCGTCCTAAAGAGAGGAGAACAACGAACGATGGGAGAGGGACGGAAGAGAAGGAAACGGAACAGTGAAGTCGAAGTTAAGGTGTGAAGAAGGTTTTTTTTTTGGATGGGGGAGGGGGTGACGGTAAGGGATGGCAGCGGTTACGTTAGGAACAAGGCGGTGATCAAAATGCAGTTGTCTCTCTACACACACGTAAAACTACTCTGGCACAGGAATGTTGAAGCCTTTAACCAAATGTCCCCCTCCTCCTTCTCTTATCTGTGCCCCCCGCCTCTCTGTCTGTCTGTCTGTCTGTCTGTCTCTTTGTCTGTGTGTGTCTCTCTCTCTGTCCCTCTCTCTGTCTCTCTCTCTCTCTCTCTCTCTCTCTCTCTCTCTCCCTGTCTGTCTCTGTCTCTCTCTATCTCTCTCTCTGTCTGTCTGTCTCTGTCTCTGTCTCTCTCTCTCTGTCTCTGTGTCTCTGTCTCTGTCTGTCTGTCTTCTCTTTCTCCAAGAGCAAGGTTTAGACAGAATGTCTCTGAGTTTGCTCAGCATTATTACTGCTACAAATGTCAGCAAGCTTGCTTGGCGTTATCATCTCAGGGGATGTCAATGAAAAAAAAAACATCTTATTTGCGGAATGTGTGATAACCGTTAGAAAAAAAAAAAAGAATCAGGTTCATCTTGTTTTTTATGCTGTTCTGCAGAGTATATGCAGAATTTTTAAGTTCCCAAACGAGTGTCGATTTGGTCTATTTTTGGCATATTATCGTAAAATAATACAAAAATTGTTTCAAAGTTTCTTGGATAAAGCGTTTCGACTGCAGCCTGCTTTACCGTAAATGCCATATCTAATATAACTGTCCTCGAAGACATGTGTTGTTGTTGAATCACTATTCATTTATGACCCCTCGTGAAAGGCAATGATCATCTGAATGAATCCCTCTTGCTCGAATTAGATTTTTTTCCCGATGCACGATGTGAATTTTGTTCTTTTATTTCTGAAGGTTACAAAGATAACAATATCATAAATCTGATTATTCAGTTGTTATTCAGACTTTGTGGATTCAACCCTCTTCAGCTGTGACCAAGTCCTTGTCAATGACACAATCCTCGCATTGTCATGGCAAAGGGGAAGTTAGCGGACAAGCTAGCAAGAGCTGTTTCGCTCCGTATAGAGACCTCTTCAGGCTTTCTGTTACTAACATGTGTTTTTTACCCTCTGGAAAGGGAAGTACTTCCACATAAACGATGAACAGAAAAGTATCTCCCAGACATTGAGCAGACTCCCCCCGTCTCCCCCTCTCTCTCTCTCTCTCTCTCTCTCTCTCTCTCTCTCTCTCTCTCTCTCTCTGTGCCCTCTCTTTCCCCCCTTTTTCTACGAATCTGGCTCGTCACTCATTCTGTCACCATCCTCTTCCAGGTCAAACTCCCCCCCCCCCCCCCCCCCCCTCCTCCGCTCCCTCCTCCCCCGCCCCATCCTCCATCTTTTTGTTTCAGGCAGAACGCGCCTGCTTTCCGCAGATAAACATTTGTCTTCCCTTCCCAAGCAGGACGGTTCAGTCAAAATGGACAGACCCATTTACTGAGCCCCACCCCCCCCCCCCTGTCTTCCCTCTAACCCCCCCCCCCCTCCCCCTCTCTATCTCACTTCTTCTTTTGCTATAGATTGGCGCCTTGCCAGGTTTTTTTTTCTCCAGATTTTTTTTCTTCCACTGTCTGTAGACAGATGTCACTCTGACTGGAACTGGGACAAAACGAAAACGAACAAGACGACGACGACGACGACGACGACGACGAGTAGAGACAAACTGAAACAAGTTTATTCGATCATGATTGAGCCACATTGTGTTCATACATTAGGATGCACGCTTCCGGTGGACCTCTTTTCAAGATTTTCTGTTCAGCTCAATTGAAAAAAAAAGAAAGAGTTTTGCTAAAAAGGTGAGGTGCGTTTGCGGAATGCTGATGGACCAAGTAGATACCACACGCCTTTGGGAAACCAGAGTTCTGCTCCCCCCCCCCCCCCCCCCCCCCCCCCCCCCCCCCCCACACACACACACACACACCACTCTTCTGCCTAAAGTTGATAGCGCCTTGGGACTGGTACTACTACGGACAAGAGCCAAGACCTACGTCTGGTGCATTATAATCACACGTCGTGCGCGCGCACGTACACAGACACGTACACACAGACACAGACACAGATACACACACACACACACACACACACACACACACACACACACACACACACACACACACACACACACACACACACACACACACACACACACACACACACACACACACACACACACACACACACACACACACACAACACCACACGCACGCACGCAAGCCTCCACACGCACGCACGCAAGCCTCCACACGCACGCACCCACGCGCGCGCGCGCGCGCGCACACACACACACACACATACACACACACATACACACACATAGGCCCGTACACACACACACACACACACTCACACACACACACACACACACACACACACACACACACACACACGCATCGCACGCGCACGCACCTTCTTCACTTCTGACACACGCATCCGTGCTTTGCTTGCTTTCTTTGTTAAATATTTCGCTGCTTATGGCGTTCTTACCTTTCAGGTTTGTGTTGTATCATCATATCAACTATAATGACAACACTGGACACAAGTTCAGACCCCAGTATGCTCATTACGCTGTACACCGGGATGGCCACTATCCCACTTCCAGAAACGTCAACCATAACTGCAGTTAACATTTGACCACTATCCCACTTCCAGAACCCGTCAGCCATAACTGCAGTTAACATTTGACCACTATCCCACTTCCAGAACCCGTCAGCCATAACTGCAGTTAACATTTGACCACTATCCCACCTCCAGAACCCGTCAGCCATAACTGCAGTTAACATCTGACCACTATTCCACTTCCAGAACCCGTCAGCCATAACTGCAGTTAACATTTGACCCACTATTCCACTTCCAGAACCCGTCAGCCATAACTGCAGTTAACATTTGAGCACTATCCCACTTCCAGAACCCGTCAGCCATAACTGCAGTTAACATCTGACCACTATCCCACCTCCAGAACCGTCAGCCATAACTGCAGTTAACATTTGACCACTATTCCACTTCCAGAACCGTCAGCAATAACTGCAGTTAACATCTGACCACTATCCCACCTCCAGAACCGTTAGCCATAACTGCAGTTAACATTTGACCACTATTCCACTTCCAGAACCGTCAGCAATAACTGCAGTTAACATCTGACCACTATCCCACCTCCAGAACCGTTAGCCATAACTGCAGTTAACATTTGACCACTATCCCACTTCCATAAACGTCAGCCATAACTGCAGTTAACATCTGACCACTATTCCACTTCCAGAACCGTCAGCCATAACTGCAGTTAACATTTACCACTATCCCACTTCCAGATCCATCAGCCGTAACTGCAGTTAACATTTGAGCACTATCTCCCACTTCTAGAACCGTCAGCCATAACTGCAGTTAACATTTGAGCACTATCCCACTTCTAGAACCGTTAGCCATAACTGCAGTTAACACAGCTAACAGCTGACGATGGTGGCAAGCCTGACAGTGACTATTTTTCTTCCGTCTTCGTGATGCTTTACGGGTGTACAAAACAGCGATAATCGTTATCATTTTCATACCATAGTTACCTTTTACTTACGCATATGATTGATGAATTCACTTTAAAACATTACGTTTGGTTGTTTCAGGAGGCAGACGGCTGTTTTCCTGAACAAAACCAGCACGAAAATAATCTGTAGACGCTAGCAGTGTGTCCCCCATTACAGTGATATATGACGATCATTCATTTTCAGTACGCGTGCAGCTTTGTGACACCCGTTCTGTTATGTTGCTACTGCTGCAGAGGGCACGCCAGCTCTCTCTCTCTCTCTCTCTCTCTCTCTCTCTCTCTCTCTCTCTCTCTCTGTGTGTGTGTGTGTGTGTGTGTGTGTGTGTGTGTGTGTGTGTGTGTGTGTGTGTGTGCGTGTGTGTGTGTGTGTGAAATACATCATTTAATATTTTTGGGGATAGGAAATATTTGAAAGATGAAAAATACAACACCTCA
>JADBJO010005194.1:132500-147500 GCA_016801955.1 Conus betulinus
CAGTGAATCAAGCATTTCAGCAGGGGTAAAGCAGAGAGAGTGAAAGTTTATCTCACTTACGCTGTGATCCTGCCTAAGAGTCATTGGTTCATCCCAGAACTAGCCTGGGCTCCTACTTACCTCGGGTATGCATGTTATCGGCCCAGCTGAGACAGCACCGCAAGATCAGCTTGCCTGAAGAGAAGGTGGACCAGTCACCAAGAGAGAAATCAACAATCCTCTCCAACATCAGAAAAGTTCTGATATTCCGAGTGGACTCCAACTCAACTCATCCAGAACCTTCCCCTTTCGTAATGCTGACTGAAAGAATGAGAACAGAAGTCAGCCAGAACTGAATCAGTGAATTGATTTGAATATTTCGCCCTTGTATAAACGAGTAAAGTTGATGTGTGAAAGTGCACTTAACTTGTGTCAGTTCTTTGTTGTTCATTCAGTATGGAATATCTGAACTTCATCTCTAATTCTGTCTCTCTGAGCTACAAGCACTTTTTAAGTGTACAAGCCTAAGAAGAATTTATTCCTGAGCCACTCTTGAGTAGTTTTAACAGTCTCAGACAAAAATAAAAAATTTCTTTCGATGACGATAACGGAAAGTTGCTCCTTCCATAACTAGTAAGAGACAGCGTGGAGGTGAGGTTCTGTCATAACTCTAGCAGAGAAAACACTGTGAGTCCTTCCCTGAAAGGACACACCGACCCACTCCCAACTCTCGTCACAGCACACACACTCACACGCATACATTAACCGGAAAACGTATTGCCATTTCGTAACCTCTATACCATGAGCCCCCTACCCACATTAATGTGTGTGTGTGTGTGTGTGTGTGTGTGTGTGTGTGTGTGTGTGTGTGTGTGTGTAGAGAGAGAGAGAGAGAGAGAGAGAGAGAGAGAGAGAGAGAGACAGACAGACAGACAGAGATAGAGAGAGACAGAGAAAGAGACAGAGACAGAAACGGAGACACAGAGAGAGAAGGGTGGAGAAAGAGAACTCAAAAAAGCAGAGGGAGAAAGTAAAAAAAAAAAAAAAAAAAAAGAGAGAGAGAGAGAGAGAGAGAGAGAGAGAGAGAGAGAGAGAGAGAGAGCACCATGAGATATACACAGCGAGATAAAGAGCCACCGACTCGGAGGCAGACAGAGAGGGAACGGTACCCAAGTTCGCCGATTAATCATACATCAATAATGGATTCTACGTAATGGATAGTGTCCATGAATTGCACAGTCATCAATATCATGAACACCACCCGGACCCCCTTCACAAAGTACAAAGCTTTGTCAACAGCACAGGATTACGATACGTCTGTTTCAGTCATCGGAGTGTGAGTGATTCGGGCCTAATGGACAGACAATGTTGACCAGTGAACGCTGTACACAACTGGTACGGCCAGTTAGGTCCATCAATAAAGGGAGACTTTCTAGTCCAGGTCTGGCACGTCATAGTTTGAACAGAGTGACATGTCAATATCCTGTCGTGTCGTCTAATTGCGCATGGCGTTTCTGGACACATAATGAGGACACACACACACACATACACACACGCACACACACACACACACGCGCGCGCGCGCGCGTGCGCATGCACGCACACACACACACAGAGACAGAGAGAGAGAGAGAGAGAGAGAGAGAGAGAGAGAGAGAGAGAGAGAGAGAGAGCAATCACCACCGAGTAAAAACAGGATTTGTTATATATACATAAATATACATATACATACATACATACATATATATGCATATACATACATATATATGCATATATATATATATATATATATATATATATATATATATGTAGAGACAGAGACAGAGAGACAGAGAGAGACAGACAAAGAATGGGAGACAGAGAGACAAAGAGACAGAGAGCGACAGGGAAGTAGCAGCACCCAGTGAAAACGGAGATACAGCACAACATAACTGACGCAGGCGGACAGCAGAAAACCAGCTCCACCAATAAGTGACACATCACTGATGCATTCTGTATAGTGGCTCCAATCAGTATGATACACACACTTTAGAGTCGTCAACACCATCCGATTTCTTCAAAAAACCTATCTCAAGCGCAATTCACACTGTACAAAACGTTGCCAGTACCAAAGGATTACATTACATCTACTGCAGTTATCGGAGTGGGGGGGGGGGGGGGGGGGAACATGTGCTTAATGGAAAGACAATGTTGACCAGTGAATGCACATAGACAGTCCGTATGTTCAGTCAGGTCTATCAACAATGGAGCTTTCTGTTATGGTTCTGGAACTGAATACAAGAAAGTTATCAGCCGTGGCACAAACAGGGTCATTGAAGATATTTTGACGTGTCCATCTGACGACATATGGAGTATTTGAGAGAGAGAGAGAGAGAGAGAGAGAGAGAGAGAGAGAGAGAGAGAGAGAAGAGAAAGAGAGAGAGAGAGACAGAGAGAGAAAGAGAGGCTTGAACGTTTTGATACTTTGATTGTCATTACCAAAGAGGTCTTTTCACAAGGGGGGAGGTGGTAACAGAACAATAACATTTCCCTCTTCCTTTCCTGCAGACAAATAGTACACATTCATTCCTAGTGTGTTTCAAATCAAAGGTTAACAAAACAAATACATTCGTAACATTTCGTCATGTCCTCATGCACAGGGGTAATGCAGTAAGGTTAAGAAAGATCTTAAACTGACTCGACCATCCACTCAATCAAATGATGACATTGTATCTTACTGATCTCTTCCACATGCGATGAATGAGAATATTCACTATCCTTTATCTGTCTAATTTTTAATGTTTCTGCGATGAATTTCGCAACTGATTAAACTACAAGTTCATCATCTGATGATAACACGAGAGCAACATGTTGTCTTTTCGCCATATCAAACTGGAAAAATGAACAATTTGTCTGCACTTCATTATAAGCATTATAAGCTCTTGTCCCCCCCCCCCCCCCCCCCCCCCCCCCCCCCCCCCCCCCCCCCCCACTATTAGATTGTTCGTCTTTGTATTTGTCCGACTATTCAAGTTTTAAAGGCAATGCCAGTCTTGAATAAAAGTTACTCTGTGTTAGGTTTTCTTATGGGAGCAAGAGTTACCCTACTTGTTTATTGTTCATTGTTTACTGTTCCCTGCCTTATTTTATACTCAACTACACAGAAAGATAGCAGCACTTCCAACAGACAACAAGATACAAAGCATATAAACGTACTCCCAGTTTATCTTGAATACTCATGAGATATTCCATTAAAGAGGAAAACCCCGTTTGGGGCCGTTATAGCCGTTAGTAACAGCTATTCTGGTAAAATCGGCCATCATCTGTGATCCATATTGAACATACCTACACATTTTCAGAAAGATCGGCCTAGTGGTTTCTAAGACTTTCCATAAAGACGAAAACCGTTACGGGCCGTTACAGCCGTACGTAACGGCTATAACGGTAAAATAAAACATTGCGCATCATCTGTGACCCATAATGAACACACCTACAAATTTTCAGAAAGATCGGCCCAGTACTTTCTGAGGTATTCCTTAAAGAAGAAACACCGTTATGGGCCATTATAGCCGTTCGTAGCGGCTATAACGGTAAAATAAAACATCAGGCATCATTCGTGACTTATAATAAAAAATACCTACAAATTTCCAGAAAGATCGGCCAAGTTCTTTTTGAGATATTTCTTAAAGAAGAAAACCCGTTATGGGCCGTTATAGCCGCTAGTAACGGCTGAAACGATAAAATAAAACATCAAACATTATCCATGACCCGTAATGAACATACCTACAGATTTTCACAAAGATCGGCCTATGTCACAGTGTGGAGGGAGGGGTACTTGCGAAAAGATCTGTATATCTGTCTCCTGGATTCTGAAGGCGTGTGTGTGGTTTGTGTATTTTGTCAAATCCATCTTTCTTTTCACTCACTCACACCACCCTACAACACAATAGCCAAAACAGGAATCTAGCGAGGAGTACACATTTAATAACAATGAAATGGAAATGATTTTTTGTTTCTTTTAGCACATGGAGTATTTTAGCAACATGTAAGTGTGAAAAAGTAATTCATCAACATAAGTGTGCACTCACACTCCCTTTTAGGCTAGAAATTAATTCATAGATTCACTCATGACACAATATAGTAACAAGAGGGAGAAAGATTCATAACATCACTCACGACATGACACAATACCACAAATCTTTCTCTGGATATGATTCTGGATATCACGTCGCAGGTCAGGTGTGTTGTTGCCCAAGGTGGGGTTGACTACACACACACACACACACACACACACACACACACACACACACACACACACACACAAAGAAACCACTCTGACCTCAATTTTTGGATGCGCCGAATGCAGTCCACACAATACCACCACTGAGACTGGGGCCCAGATGAAGAAACTGGTTCCTCACATGCGACTGGGCACAGGGAAAGATGAAGTTAGTCCCACACCTGTGACTGGGCACAGGGGGGACAAACTCGCAAGCAGAGCACTGGTCAGCCATCCGGAAGGAAGACACGGCTGCTCTGGAGGTAGGCAGGCCAAGTGGCTATCCAAGATGAAGGCATTGGGGGAGCAAAACAAGTTCTGGCCACCAAGTGGGCTGCCACACCACAGGAGGGGGAAGAGGACCGCTCGGACACTCCCATCAGAGCTCACACTGCCAGCCAGGCCAGCACCCCAGACGCAAATCCCTACAACAAAGTGAACAACACCATAAATACCCACTCTACCAACCGTTATTCAACATCAAAAGTAGTGACAGATTAGAAAGAACAGAATCAAAATGACCAAACCCGTACAACTCAGCAAAAACACACGAACGAGCAAACTGACTGAGCACTTTCGAAAACAAACACAAATATTACAAAGTCCGAACATTTAGATCTAAAAGGTTTAAAGACAACTCTGTCAGTTAACTACAATTATCGTACCATCAATCGACAATGTGATCGAAAAAAGAAATATTCTTACCATCTGGGGGAGATTAACGAGCCCTATCCGCCCAACAACAGGGACAGCGAGCGTGCGGAGCAGACGCCACTGACTCCAAAGCCAAACTCGATCTATGCAGGCCTAACAGTCCAGTTTTCGAACATTCGTTGGTGATTCTGTCAGTTAACTACAATTATCGTACAATCAATCGACAATGTGATCGAAAAAAGAAATATTCTTACCATCTGGGGGAGATTAACGAGCCCTATCCGCCCAACAACAGGGACAGCGAGCGTGCGGAGCAGACGCCACTGACTCCAAAGCCAAACTCGATCTATGCAGGCCTAACAGTCCAGTTTTCGAACATTCGTTGGTGAATACTGCTCACCCGGAAACGAGAAAAAAAAAAAAACTCTCTATGGCTATGCACACAGCAGATGCGCATAACTCATCGCGAATCGTGCCTGTGACAGCATAGTACTTTCTGAGATATTCCATAAGAAAGAAGAACCGCTATGGGCGTTATAGCCGTTAGTAACGGGTATAACGGTAAAATGAAACATCGGACATCATCAGTGACTCCTAATGAACATACCTACAAATTTTCAGAAAGATCGCCCAGTACTTTCTGAGATATTCCTTTAAAGAAGAAAAACCGTTATGGGCCGTTTATAGCCATTCGTAACGGCTATAACAGTAAATTAAAACATAGGGAATCATCCGTGACCCATGATAAAATAACCTACAAATTTTCAGAAAGATCGGCCAAGTACATTTGAATTTTCCATAAGAAGAAAAGCCGTTATGGGCCGTTATAACAACTAGTAACGGCTATAACGGTAAAATAAAACATCGGACATCATCCGTGACCTATAATGAACACACCTACAAATTTTCAGAGAGATCAGCCAAATACTTTCTGAGATATTCCACACAGAAGAAAAACCGTTATGGGCTGTTATAGCCATTTGTAACAGATATAACGGTAAAATAAAACACCGGGCATTATTCGTGACCCATAACGAACATACCTACACATTTTCAGCAAGACCGGCCCAATAGTTTTGTCTGGAGCGAGTGGAACACATTTTGACCACGGACAGACAGACGCACAGACACACAGACAGCATTTCTTCGATCCTATTGTAAAGTACTCCCTGTTCTATAAGAACTGGGAATACAAAAACAGAGTGAGACTAAATACCGCCGAGAAACCACGCATCAGTGACAGCAAATGGACAGGACGCAAATCTGTGTGATGCAAAAGTTTCATTAGCACTAGCCCTACGCAGTCCCCTCCCCGTTTACGCAGTACAAGGGTTTGACAGCAACAGAGGGTTAAGTGATGTCTCTTTCACTGACTGCAGTATGGGTAACTAGGCTCTAATGGAAAGATGATGCTGACCAGTAAACACCAGTACATAGTTTCTTGTGGCCAGTTAGGTCCGTCAGGAAACAAGTTTTCAGGCCTTGGTTTCTGGCACTGAAAATAATAATAATAATAATAATAATAATAAAATTCTATTGTGGTGCGAAAATCGTGAATGCAGATATCCAGCATGTAGATCTAAAATTCAGTTAAGTGCTGGAACATTTCAGAGAGAGAGAGAGAGAGAGAGAGAGAGAGAGAGAGAGAGAGAGATTCTTTGTGTAATAAGAAAACGCCATTGTGACCTGTCACTCTATGTTGTCACTCTGACTTCACTATCGGTTTGCCCCATCACATTTTTTTAAAGCTTTGCTTTTGTGCGAGCTTGGGGTTTGTTTGTAGATGGATCGGATGTCTTTGAAAACACGCTTTTTGTTTTGTTTTTATTCATTCATGTTATTGATTAACCTGATTATTCATTATTCGGCTGTGCACTTGCCATTGAACTTTCCATTTTTACATATATTTCTATTGCAGAGGTTAGTGTGGGAGGGGGAAGGTGTGCAGGGTTAAGAACTGGAGATGATATTTTTGATCTTGTGTCCTTTTGTCGTGATTTCATTTTAGTTTATTTACTTTCTTATTTATTTTTGAAAACGCTGTACCCTTTCATCGCTACAGTAGCTACCCACAGTCAAAATGCCACAATAGCCACTTGGAACACAAGCATGCAGTGAGTCAGCTTTTCTCTGTGTGCACATTTTCTTCTTAGGCTCAAATCGTATCTCAGTCGTACATAGAATTTTAGTCACATCATTTTAAACATGGTGTGTGAATGATACCAGCCAGTTTAGAGGTGTGAAAGTTACACCCATTTAAATCTGGTACCCCCACAGCATTTCGTTCCCACAGCTGGTTTTCAGCATCTTGTGCCATACAGACTGCTGGCAATGAAATGGTTTAAAGAGCTTTAATTTTGTTGTTGATGTCTGAAATTGGGCAGCAAGAAAAGGGAGGACCATGACATATGTTATCACCATAATGTGCCCTTGATTGTCATTTTGTCTGTGTATGCATCGTCACCCATGTACGCCCATCAGAAATGTCTTAATTAATATGGCCTTCTCCTGATGTGACTAAAATGAAAGATACAGAGGACTTAAGAGGTGTTAGTCTTTACAATATTTCAGTGGCTGCCATTTCATCTTATCACGGAGTTTGAACTGACTCTGCTGGGAAAATATGGAAATTGTATTTCAAACAAAGCATTCACATATACAAGAACATATCGAACAGAGGGTTTTCAGTACTTTTTTTGAACGATGTCTCTTGACAAACCAGACAGTCACCATGTTCTAAATAATCAATGTCAGAAATACTCAGTGTTAATGTTTCCCTGCACTTTGCCTGACCTCGTGTAAATAAGAAACAAATCCCAATGAATCTCTGGGGGCTGTAATACGGATGGTAGAACACTGTCACTGCCACTGTTTTACTGCCTTAGTAACAGATCCTCACAGACAAAAGGTAAGGAAGCTCAATGAGACAGGAGAAAAGTCAGGATTTCCTAACTAGCCTTTCTATGTCTGATTGGTAACTTGGATGTTGAAGGATCGAACAAGGCGGGTTGGAGAAGAAGAATGAAGACTGCTGAGAGAGAGAGAGAGAGAGAGAGAGAGAGAGAGAGGAGAGAGAGGGGGGGGGGGGGAGAGAGAGAGAGAGAGAGAGAGAGAGAGAGATGTCGGGGGGGAATGTGCAGGTGGGGGGGGGAGGGGGGGGGGGGGGGGGGGGGGGGGGGGGGGGGGGGGGGAGAAGGAGGGATATATAACGTGGTAGGGAGTTAATGTTGGTGATCAAATGGAACAGATCCACGGCAGCAAACTGGACTTTGGCAAGAACGTGTCCGTGGCCAAACGGCGATGCAGTGACGGGCACTGGCTTGATTACTTCCATTGGGCCAAATGAAAGGGTGGTTTGTAACCAGGACTCAAAGGGAGTAGATAGCTGCCATCATACATACGGATAGACAAACAGACAGACCGACTAACTGATTGAGAGAGAGAGAGAGAGACAGACAGACAGAGAGAGAAAACACTAATAACACCAAGCAATTACAGAGAGAAACAGCACAACATACACAGAGGTATACAGATAAGAACATCACCAGTAAAGGACGCATCATTGACGGATTTTGTCTAATGGCCCCCATTTTGTGGTGCACATGCTTTAAGAGCATCAACACCACCCGTTTCTTCTTTGTCACCATATCCAATCCCAAGCCCAGTTCACACAGTACAAAGCTTCGTTCGTTAGCCACAGAGGACTTACATGATATCTCTACTTCAGTTCAGTTTTCAGAGTGAGGGTTACGTGATCTTAATCGAAAGGCAATGTTACCCAGTAAATGCCTGAACGCAGTTCGTACAGCGGCTTGGGTCCATCAACAAAAAGTGTTGACAGTTGTGGCACCGAACACGATAAAGTTATCGGTCACAGCACAAGAACGGTGACATGCAGATATTTTGATGTGTTGATCTAAAGGCACATAGAATATTTGGGACACACCAGTATTAGAGAGAGAGAGAGAGAGAGAGAGAGAGAGAGAGAGAGAGAGAGAGAGAGAGAGAGAGAGATTCTTGTCTTTTGGGCAGAGAACGCCATTGTGACTTGTCACTCAACGATCTCATTGTGATGTCACTGTGGATTTGCCCCATCTCTACATTGTCTTTTCAAACTTTGTTTCAGCTTCATCAGCTTCTTGGAATGTGTTTGTAGATGGATATGGTGACTTTGAAAACGTGCTTTTCTTGTTTTGTTTGTATTCTTTCGTCTAATTAATTGTTATTCGTCTGTGTACTTTCCATTCAACTTTCAGCTAACACACACACACACACACACACACACACACACACACACACACATATATATATATATATATATATATATATATATATATATATATATATATATATATTGTGGCAGGGGTTTGTTTGGGTGAAGGTGTGCATGCTGAAGAATTGATGATGATTTGTTTTGTTCTTGTTTCCTTTCGTCGTGGTTTCTTTTTGGTTTACATATTTTCTTATTCATTTTTTTTTTGGAATGCTTAACTCTTTCATTGCTACAGTAGCCACTTGCAGTCAAAATGCCACAGTAGCTACCTACCTGCAGTGAAAATGCCACAATAGCTGCTTGCATGGTGTGATTCAGCTTTTCTTTGTACGCACATTTTCTTTTTAGTACATCTCTCCTTTCTAAAAAGTACATAGAGTTACTTTGTCGCACCATCTTTAACATGTGTGTAAATGATGCTAGCTGGTTTAGTGGTGTAAAAATTACAGCTATCTAAATGTAGTGCCCCACAGAATTTCTGCGTCACAGATGGTTCTCAAAGGCTTGTCTTGCAAACAGATGGTGATGAAAGGGTTTAAAGAGTTTTAAGTTTATCCATTGTCTGGAGCTGAGGTGTAAAAGAGGGGAAGGACTCGAGACATCTATTATCCCCAATAATGCGCTCTTGATGGTCATGTTGTCTGTGCATGTGTCGTCGCCCATGTACGCACCTCAGAAATGTCTTAATTCAAGTGGCCTTTGTTCTAATGTGACTAAAACGACAGCTAGAGAAGATTGATGGGATGCTGATCTCTACAATGTTTCAATGGTTGCCATTGAATCTGATCATGAAGTTTGACCCTGCTGGGTAAAGAGAAAGATTGTATTGTAAATGAAGCGTTCATACATATAAGAACATATTAGATACAAAGGGATTCAGTACCTTTTTCACGATGTCTCAACAAACCAGAGAGTTACCATGTTCTAAATGAATCAATATTAGAATACTCAGCGTTAATGTTTCTCTGCACCTTGACTGACCTTCAGTAACTAAAAATAATCCGAAATAATCTCCTGAGACTGTAAGATGGATGGCAAGAACCTGTCACTGTCACGGCTTCTCTGTCCTAGTAGCGGATAGAAAAAGGAAAAAAGGTAAGAAAGCTGTTTGAGAAAGGAGATAAGTCAGGATTTCCCTTCGAGCTTTTCTACATCTGATCGTTAACTTGGATGTTGAAGGATCGAACAACGGGGGCTGCAGAAGACGAATGAAGACAGCTAAGAGAGAGAGAGAGAGAGAGAGAGAGAGAGAGAGAGAGAGAGAGAGAGAGAGAGAGAGAGAGAGAGAGGGTCAGGAATGTGTAGGGGGGAGAAGGAGGGATATAATGTGGTAGGGAGTTAAGGCTGGTGCTAAAATGGAACAGAATCCACGGCAGCAAATTGGACTTTGGCAAACGTCGATGCATCGACAGGGTACTGGCTTGATTACTTCTACTGGGTCACAGGAATGGGTGATTAGTTATCAGAACTCACATGGAATAGATAGATGCCACCATACATACGAAAAGACACACAGATAGGCGAATAATGAAGAGAGAGAGAGAGAGAGAGAGAGAGAGAGAGAGAGAGAGAGAGAGAGAGAGAGAGAGAGGATGAATGTAAGACAGAATCAGGAATTGGTGGTCAGTTATCAGGACTCAAAGGGAGTTGATACTTCTATCAGACCTATGGATAGATAGACAGACAGACACAGACCAGTTAAACTGACTGATTGAGAGAGAGAGAGAGAGAGAGAGAGAGAGAGAGAGAGAGAGAGAGAGAGAGAGAGAGAGAGAGAGAGAGAGAACACTAATAATACCAAGCAAATACATGGGAAGACAGCACAACATACACAGAGGTAGACAGAAAAAAAAACCCTTCACAAATAAAGGCTAATCATGTGATGGATTTTGTCTGATGGTCCAAAGTCACGTGATACACACGCTTTACGAACATCAACACCATCCGTTTCTTGTCACAATCGAATCCCCAGCCCATTCACACAGTACAACACTTTGTCAGCAACAGAGGATTTACATGACATCTATTTTAGGTAATCGGTGTTGGGGTTCTTTGGGCTTCATGGAAAAGACCGCTGCTGGCCTGTGAATGCCTGTACACAGTTCGCAAGGTCAGCTGGGTCTGTCGTTAAGGGGTTTCCGCTATGGTTGTGGCACTGAACATGTGAATGTTATTAGTCACATCACAAACGGGTGACGCGCTGATGTTTCAACTTGTTGATCTCTCAGCATATAGAGTACTTAGACGCACCAGTATGAGAGAGAGAGAGAGAGAGAGAGAGAGAGAGAGAGAGAGAGAGAGAGAGAGAGAGAGAGAGAGAGAGAGAGAGAGAACATCAAATAACTACAGATAGACAGCAGCATCTGAAACGGAGAAAATCAGAATAAAACCAAATAGCTGTAGCAAACCGATCATCAGTCACTGTTAGTGGGTAGCAGCTGTAATGCGATGCAAACGCTTCATTAGCACCAACACCACCCAGTCCCCTACCCTGTTTACACTGTACAAGTTTTGACAGCAACAAAGGATTGGGTGACATCGACTTTAGTTGTCGCATGGAAATACCTTGGCCTGATAGAAAGACAATGCTGACCAGTAAAAAAAATATCGGTGCACAGTTGTTTGGCTTGTTACCTCGCAAACAAAGAAGACTTTACCTGTTCTGGATCATCAAATTGTCAGTCATAATGCAAACAGGAGGAATGCAGGTATTTTTACATGTTGATCTGCTACCGTGTTAAAAACGCTTGGACATTTCGAAGAGAGAGAGAGAGAGAGAGAGAGAGAGAGAGAGAGAGAGAGAGAGAGAGAGAGAGAGAGAGAGAGCAGCAGCACAACTGTTTATAGTTTCCAGATATCTCATGATGAAAAGGTTTAAAGCGCTTTAATTGTTTTTAATTGTTTGGAGCAGGACTGAATGAGAGGGGAAGCATTCAAGAGATCTCTTACCCCTAACCATTCGCCTTTGATTGTCATGTTGTCTGTTTGTGAATCGTCACCTATTATACGCACATCAGGAATACCCTAATCAAAACCACCTTTTTAGATAAATGACTGAAAAGAAAAGTAGACAGGACTGATGGGATGTCATGTGTCTTTTTTTTTTTTTTTTTTTTTTTTTTTTATATAAATTTCAGCTGTTGCCATTAAATTTGATCACTAACAAAAAGAAAAAAAAAATCTTGTATTTCAAGTGGAGGATTGATGCCTCTAATACATATAAAAAAAGCATTAGATTAAAATGTTTCAGTATCTTTTTTCCATGATATCTTAACTACCCAGACAGTCATCATGTTCTAAATACATAGATATTGGAAATGCTCATCTTTAATGTTTTTTTCTGCACATCGATCGACCTCTCCAGTAACAAAGAACCAACCCCCAAATAACCTCTGGAGGCTGGAGGATGGATGGTATGGTCCTGTCACTGTCATTGCTTTACTGCCTTGGTAGCTGATCCAATCAGAAAAAAAAGGAAGGAAGCTCTGTAAGCAAGGACAAATGTCAGGGTTTCTCTTCTAGCTGTTCTACGTCTGATCGTTAACTTGGAGGCTGAACGATCGAACAAGGCGGGATGGAGAAGAATAACGAAGACTGCTCTGTGTGTGTGTGTGTGTGTGTGTGTGTGTGTGTGTGTGTGCGTGCGTGCGTGCGTGCGTGTGTGTGTGTGTGTGTGTGTGTGTGTGTGTGTGTGTGTGTGTGTGTGAAGAGAGAGAGACAGAGAAAATATGTATATCTATCTATCTATCTCTCTCTCTCTCTCTCTATCTATCTATCTATCTATCTATCTATCTATCTATCTATCTATCTATCTATCAAGAGATAGAGAGGGAGTGATGGAGAGAGGCAGGAAAGGGGGGGGGGGGGAGGGGGGCAGGGTAGATGTGAGGGGGGGGGATGGAGTGGGAGAGTGTGGAAGGGAGTTAAGGTTGGTGATAAAATGGAACAGAATCCATGGCAGCAAACCGGACATTGGGAAGAACTTGTGGGGAAAGCGTCAATACATCGACTGACACTGGCTTGATGATCTCCATTGGGGCCAAAGGGATGGGTGGTCAGTTATTAGGACTCAAAGGCAGTAGATCAATGCCGTCAAACATACATACATACAGACAAACCGATTGAGAGAGAGAGAGAGAGAGAGAGAGAGAGAGAGAGAGAGAGAGAGAGAGAGAGAGAGAGAGAGAGAGTTGACACTTTGACACTTTGATTTTTATTGTCATTACCAAAGAGGTCTGTTGACAAGGGGGGAGAGGTAACAGAACAATAACATTTCCCTCTTCCTTTCCTGCAAACAAATAGTACACTTCATTCATAGTGTGTATCAAATAAAAGGTTAACAGAAACAAATAAATTCGTAACATTTCCATATGTACTCACGCACAGGAGTAATGCAATTAAGAAAAAAAATGTAAAAAAAAAGAATCTTCAGACTGACTCGACCATCCACTCAATCAAATGATGACATTGTATCTTACTGATCTCTTCCACTTGCGATGAATGACAATACTCATTCAGATATCTCTTACAATGCATTATCTTTAACTTCACTATTCCTCATCTGTCTAATTTTCAATGCTTCTGCGATGAATTTCGCAACTGATTTAATTACAAGTTCACCATCTGATGATAACACGACAGCAACATTTTGTCTTTTCGCTATATCTAACTTGAAAAATGAACAAATTTTCCGCACTTCATTATAAGCAGTACAGTGGAACGGAAAGTATTCTTCGTCAGCAATAATTGTCTACATGCAGGACAAGGAGATTCTGTGGATGTTTCACATTCAAACCATCTTTTGTTCGCATTAAAGCCTAAAGTTCTCAACCTAAATCTTGCGTAATTTATTCTGTGCCATCTGTCTGTTATGACATTGAGAAACTTTTCAGAATGAAACACATTCTTAAATGAAAAACCAGCGATATTTTTCTTTACTTTCTATATCTGAGTGCCAATTCTGTTTAAAAGAACAAATAAGCCTGTCTTTAAATTCCGCAATGAACTGTTGCTCATTTCCTACTTCCTGGGTCAAGAGAGAGAGAGAGAGAGAGAGAGAGAGAGAGAGAGAGAGAGAGAGAGAGAGAGAGAGAGAGAGAGAGAGAGAGAGCAGAGCAAATTGAACACTAAACATTTTAGTGTCATTAGCAATGCAGTCTTGGTAACTTGTTAGAAACAGAGGGAGAGCAAGAATTAATAGCAAACGATACAGGCCTGTATTCCGACCATCCAAAATATTTCTTTTTCAAAGAATAAAATCAAATAAGCAACAATGTATACGTCTTTACTGCCTTCTTTAGTTCTTGTTTTCATTCTAATTAGCCTGGTTGAAGACGTTTCACTTTGTTTGGAATTTAAATGTCTCTGCAGTATACCTCGCGAGTGATTTTACTGAATCATCATCATGATTATTTTCAGCATTCCACTGCGTCATTTCTAAAAACATGAAATTGTTTTTACGTGAAAAGTAACATACTGTATACAACTTTGTAATGAAATTTACAAAAATACGTTTCATCCTCCACACAGAAATTACACACTGGGCATAACATCAGCACAAATGGCTCAGTTTGGAGATAGCTCGTTAATGTGCATTGGGTTCTACATTCAGCAAAACAAAATTGTGCGCCAGTTAGGTCTACTCGTTATTGTCAAAATACATTTCACTGTTTCAGATATATCTTTCGAGCTATGAAACCAGCTGTGTCGTTCTGTGCTTTCCATTTTAGAGTATCACGTTTATCTATAAGAAGCTATCATCCTGTCCTTAGATTCCAAAGTAAATCTGTCCTCGTATCAAATTTTCCGGCAGATCCATGCAAGCCCAAATCCATTG
>JADBJO010005194.1:152500-157500 GCA_016801955.1 Conus betulinus
ATGTACTGACCGACACTGGTTTGATTCTGTGTGTCAATGGAATAGATGGTTAGTCAGCAGGACTTAATGGGAGTAGATAGTTGCCATCATACATACGGACAGACAGACAGATTAACTGGCTGAAAGAGAGAGAGAGAGAGAGAGAGAGAGAGAGAGAGAGAGAGAGAGAGAGAGAGAGAGAGAGAGACAGACAGACAGACAGAGAGAGAGAGAGAGAGAGAGAGAGAGAGAGAGAGAGAGAGAGAGAGAGAGAGAGAGAGAGAGAACACCGAAATGGAAAACTGAACTTTTTCAATATCTTTGACTATGCTATCTTGGTAACACCTTCATATCAAAGCAAACTATTGTGTACAGCACGGAAAGCAGGCCTGTATTCCGACCATCTCATGTAACCCTTTTTCTTTTTTAAGATATAAAAAAATATAAGTGAAAAAAGAACAACAGGTAATACGTCTTACTCTCTCCTTTAGTATTTCTTTCCATTACTCACTACCTCAGACGATGTTTTTTTTTCTTCTTTGTTTGGATGTTAATCGTTTCAGCAATATACCTTGCAAGTGAATTCACTGAATCATTGTCACAATTCATTTTCAATACTCAGCTATGTTTCCATTTCAGTAAAAGGGATTTTTTCATGGGCAGTATGATGCTCTTTACAATGGAATTAAAAAAAAAAAAAGTCCCGTCTTCCTCACAGAAAGCACACAGTGACCAAGATGTCAGTGTACAGGACTCAGATTGAAACCATTTTTTAAATGTGTGTTTAAAGCAAGACTTCCATGTCTGGAGAAACGAATGCTGCACCACCTATTCATTGTTGTCTGAATGCATTCCTCTGTGTCAAATACAGCTTTAGAGCTATAAAACTGATTTTCATTCTGTGCTTTCCATTTTTATCCGGAGTACCAGTTTTATCCGTAAGAATGTATCATCATGTCTTTAAATTTCAAAATAAATCTGCTCTCATTTTAAACTTCCCGGCACATCCATTCAGCCCCACATCCATGAATATCTAGACAAACTCTTCTGTACAAAGTAAGCCCAATTTTTTTTTTCTCTTCATGTTTTAAAAAGATAAGATTGTCATATATTTCTTTACAAAGTCTTTATAGGGAAACTGTAATCAGTTTTCTCAATATTAACATTGAGAAATAGTCGATCTGTTTCTCGCTTCAATCTGTTTAATAGATTCTGAAAATCTACAGCAGTGCTGAACAGTCATATTACATCTGCAAATAACATGAGGGAAAACAAATCAACCTCTTCAAGGATCAAAGAATAATATGCATTTCTTTTTCTGACTTTTCCATTGCCAGATAATTAACAAAAAATTATGAAAACATGATATTGGAGAGAGAGAGAGAGAGAGAGAGAGAGAGAGAGAGAGAGAGAGAGAGAGAGAGAGAGAGAGAGAGAGAGAGAGAGACTCTCTCTTTGAATTTTCCCAACTATCATATGATGTAACATGCCAAAGATAGGACAGTATTAAAAAAAATGAAACTGTACTGTCGACTACTCAAACAACGGGCTAAAAGCTTATGTACTGGCTGACAACGGCTGAGGACACATTGCCAGTGGGCGGCGGGCTGACCCGTTTCAACAAGGACACAGCGATCATCGCGCGAAGCTTTCTCTGACTCAGGAGGGAGAGGCTGTTGCTGAATGATAGAGAAAGGAACAGACGGGAGAGGGGGGGGGGGGGGGGGTTTAAAGGAGATGGGGGAGAATATCCCCTTCCCTCTTCCCCATGCCCCTAGTCTGATCACACACACACACCACACACACACACACACACACACACACACACACGCACGCACGCACGCACACACGCACGCACGCACACACGCACGCACGCACGCACACACACACGCACGCACGCACACACACACACACAGAGTTCTCCTCCCCTTCCACTCATCCATTTTCATGCCTTGCAATTCCGAACCTTTATGAAGACAAAAAAAAGGGCAAAAAAAAAAAAAAAAAAAAAAAAGGGGAAACAAGGTGTGTGTGTGTGTGTGTGTGTGTGTGTGTGTGTGTGTGTGTGTGTGTGTGTGTGCCAAGTGGTGAGCAAGAGAGAGAGAGAGAGAGAGAGAGAGAGAGAGAGAGAGAGAGAGAGAGAGAGAAACCAAACACCACATATGAATCATGTATAAGTCACAGCCACGAATCAGGTATCAATGTGGATAATGGCTTCAATCTACGTAATGCACACACTTAATCCACACAGCATCCAGTCTCTAACTCCATGCATACAATACAGAGGTTTGTTAGCAACACGGGGTTACGTGACATCTATTTCGGTTATCGGAGTGGAGTACCCTGGGCCTAATAGAAAGACAATGTTGACCAGTAAATACTAGTACACAGTTCATCATGTTCTGAAAATAGTCAGTATAAGAATACACAGGTTGGATGTCTGTCCGAATTGAGGTCTTTGAGAAACGAATCTCAAATAATCTATGGGGCCCAGACGATTAATGGTATGGTCCCGTTACTCTCATCGCTTTACCGTCGTGATAGTTGACCTAATCAGAAAAAAACGCGAAGGGACTCGGTACAAAAGGACAACTGTCAGGCTTCTCGCTTTCCTACGTCTGATCGTTAACTTGGATACTGAACGATCGAACAAGGCAGACGGAGAGAGCAGGATTAACTGCTGAGAGAGAGAGAGAGAGAGAGAGAGAGAGAGAGAGAGAGAGAGAGAGAGACTCAAGACTCAAGACTCAAGATGACTTATTCATATAGGCCTTCGGGTATAGTCGATGACATCAACAGACCCAATTTAAACAGTGAAGGATGTCTATAATATTTGGACTTAATTAACGTTTCACGTACATGCTTGAGTGCCGGGCAACAGAGAACAAAATGCACCTCATTTTCTTGGCTCTCAGTGCATAATGGACAACTGAAGTCATTAGACATAAACATTTTATATCGATATCGATGTACTGCAAGCTCAGAAATCCCCAGCCTAAATCTAGTGGTAATATATTTCAAATGCTTATCAATATCAAAATGTAAGTAAGGTTTTTAAACTGTGGATACATAGGTGCAGTCTGTCACTTTGTGTTGTAATGGTGATTTCGATGGTGACAGAGACGAGCTTGGGAAGGGCGAGGGGAAAGGTAAACAATCAATGATGTACTTTTTGTTTCAGTGTTCTTTTGTTATTGTTTTTGTTGCGCTTAATTGTTTTACTTAATTTAAAAAAGTGCTTTACCATTTCATCGCCATAGCAACTACATTAAACCAGAATGCCACAAGTGAGACTTGGCACCACAGGTTTGCTGTGATTAAGTTTTGATTTGTGTGTGTGTCTTTTTCTTTTAGGTTTCTTCTCATAGAAAATAGAAGAATGTTTTTATTGCGTCATCTTTGACATGGTGTGTAAATGATTTCAAGTCGTTTTCTGGTTCACACGTTACAGTCTTGTACATTTAGTACGCTACAGTGTGTTGACACTGGTCTTCCTGATCATCCTGTGCTGCTCAGCTGCAGCAATTCTGTTGCCTTCACAGGTCTCTGCACCTTTGCTGACAGCTGATCGCCACCCGTCTCTGTCCCAGCCAGTCTGCTCCCATGTTGTGTGGCTGATGTTGAAGGCCTTCAGGGAAGATTTGAGGCTGTTTTTGAAACGCTTTTTTCTGGCGTCCATGAGAGCGTTTGCCTTCTTGTAGTGTCAACAGATCTCCAGCTGCTGCCACCATCCCCTGTCCGTACTGTGATTGGTCCTTCCGGGCGCAGATCGGCCTGACCAGCCATCTACGGCACTCACCCCCCAATCCCAGGATAACTTGATGGTCTTCGTCGTCTCGACGGACAAACAAACACACCACTCTACAGTAGGTCTGCTGTGTTGCTAACTTTCAGCTGCTTGGGGCAGCATCGTAGTAGTGATGACAAGGTTTTTACGCGCTTTTAGTGGTTTAATTGTGTGTAAATCAGGTGGAAGAGGGTCAAAGGATGAACAAATCTGATTCCCACTGATCCACCCGTTGATTGTAATCGTGTCTGTTTGTGCATCGCGGCGCATGTACGAGCATGAAAAATCCCCAACTTACGTGGCCTGTTCAGTGATATGATTACAAGAGCAATGGACAGGACTGATGGGATGTCATCCTTTACAAACTTTTACTGCTTGCCATCGAACCTGAAAAAAAAAAAAACAGTGGTTGAATCTGCTATGTGAAAAAAAGAGGAAAAGAAAACAAAAGAAAAAACACAACATCGTGTTTCCAACAAAGCGTTCATATGTATGAAAACGTTATACATAGACGTTTTGATAGTTTCTTTCACATTAGGTGACAGATTAGTTACTGGTAAGTGTTGACAACGTAACACGAACATTGCATCCTGGATAAAGCACACAGGCATGGTGTCCGTCTCAACACTGACTGACCCTCAGTCTGTCAGTCACAAATCCCAAATAACCTCTGAAGCCTTGAAGCTAGATGATGATAAGGTCTGTTGCAGTCATTGATCTACCACCTTAATAGTTTAACCATCGAAAGAAATGCAAAGGGACGTGCTAAGAAAAGACAATAATCTATTGAATTTCCCTTCTCGCTTTTAACTTGGACATTGAAGGATCGAATAAGGCGGCTGAGACACGAAGAAGGGATAGCTCTTGAGGAAAGTCAGAGAGAGAGAGAGAGAGAGAGAGAGAGAGAGAGAGAGAGAGAGAGAGAGAGAGAGAGAGAGAGAGAGAGAGAGAGAGAGAGAGGGGAGGTTTTGGGATGGCGTCCAGCGTGGTAGGGCTGGGGAGAAGATGGAACAGAATCCGCGGCAGCAAATTGGAAGTTGGCAAGAACGCGTCACTGGCCAAACGTCGAAGCATCGACCGACACTGGCTTGATTACCTCCATTGTGGGTCAAAGGAATGGGTGGTTAGTTATCAGGACTCAATGGGAGTGGAAGCCCGCTGTCAGACATATTGACAGCCAGGCAGACAGACTAACTGACTGACTGACTGACTGACGGAGAGAGAGAGAGAGAGA